>JAQGBH010004881.1:0-15600 GCA_034698265.1 Sminthurinus aureus
ACAATGTAATTTATAACTGCATAATTATAACAAGTAATTTTATAAGAAATCATTTTATAAGATCTCCTATGACACCGAAAAGTAGAAGTGAATTACGAGTATACTATAATATTATGATATAATACGAATGCAGAATATCTTATACATTTTAGATTTTAGACATTAGCATGAAAAGTATTCAAAATGCAAATGCATGGAGCTCTAACGTTTTTTTTATTGTAATAATAATAATAATTATCATTGTTATGGACAGCTCAACCAAGTTTTAGTTAAGACTTTTGATTCTTGATTCTAGATTCTTGAGGCTTGCGGTGTTAGTTATTAGTGAAGATCTATCTTCTAAATTCTGTCTTCAATAGTTTCAGTCAGGGTCACACACAACATGTAATAATATAATAAAAATAAATAGAAAATTCACTCATGATTTTATTTCGTGGCATCTTGACGTCGTACAAAAACACGTGCTTCTGGTTTCTGGCTTCTCATTTAAAAACTGAACACTAAAAACAGTAAGTTCAAATGATGTTTATAATTTGAAATGGCAATAAAACCGTGGTACTGCAGACTGTAGATGCATATGTATAGAAACATATGCATAGACAGTAAATAGTAGACGCATAAAATATATGGGTATTAACTTTACTCCACAACTTTATCGGTAATCGACAGCCACTTTGATAACGACAGTGTCAGGCTCAAGACTCAAGAGCATTTTGAATCTTCAACTCTTTTAGTTACTTTAGCATATCACTGGTAAAGCTTTATTAATTTTTATCAGTACAAATTTGAAGCAACGTAATTACTATAATATTACAAATCATTCATCATTTTCATCTTGACTTAATATTTAATCTCCTACAATTTTTCACTTTGTGTCGCAAGTCACGAGTCAAAAGTCATAAAATTCAGTGTTGAGTTTTGAGTGTTAAGAGTTCAACATGAGTTCGAATTTGAGTGTTTCAGCTTGAAAGATTAAAGATGATAAATACCGTGTCAGATAATATACGATAAATATACGATAAATGCACGGAGAAAAGTCCCTGTGTATCATGTAAAATTGACGGCGTAAAAAGTAAAAAAGGTTACATGAAAAATTGTGCACTCAAGTGTCAATTGTCCATTATTATTATTCCATCACCAATCACACTACACTCTCTTTGTATTTTGTATTCAGTATTCTCCCTCCACTACAGTGTACTGTCAACTGAGTTGTGTGTTGTGTTGATCGTTTATCAGTTTGGCGAATAGTAAAACTGCAAAAATTGACAAATTAAGAAACTTTAATCTTCAATGTCAAGGTCAGCTGTAGAGATCATATTATTATCAAATAAACCATTTCTTCACGCTGTCTACTGCGTATTTTAAAGTTTCTATTATTGAACATTAAACTAGGATATTACGCTTGAGACTTGAGACTTGAATAGACAAAAAAGACAAAAGTGGTTGACTGAAAATTAAAAAGCAAACAGTAAAGAATTTATAGACTTTTGATTCTTTTCTAGTGTCTCCTGCAGTATTTTTACAGTGTAAATTGGACACGCTAATTATTATAACAGAAAAAAGTTTTTCCGTTTTCCTGTACTGCGTAAAATTGTAGAATCTTGTACCTAAAAGACAAAAGCATAATAATAATTCTAATGACGTTTTATTGATTTCAACAGGTGACTGGACAAAAAAATACAATAAAATCCAAACGCCAAAGATAAACAACAATCTATAAAAAATGGAGACCAAGTCAAAACTTTTGAATAATAAAAGAAACAGTAGTGATAGTGACACTGAAAAGGGGGTGAAAGTGGAAGACTCTGAGAATCACTTGGAATCCGAAGATGAAATGATAGTTTTGGACGGAAATGAGGCTGCAGCTTTTCTATCCCAAGATAATTGTAGCAGGAGAATCTCCTCTTCACGTAAAGACAGTTCTTCGAGTTTTACTCTCAAAATAATCCCAAATCTCATCTTGGCGGACAGTGAAAAGAGTGAGAAGGAAAAGATGATTCAAAGCCATGAAAATGGACAGGAAATGGAAAATCGGAATAATTATTACAATGGTAACAATAAAGGGAGTCAAAAGGACTTGAGTGAAAATGGGAATCAAAATCAAAGTCAAGTGGAAAAAAGGACTAACAATAAAAGTGACAATAAAGATGAAAGTGCAGGTGATGAAAAGAAGATAAAAGTTGAACGAACGGGATGGAAGAGATATTTGGGAATTTCTCTTGCCATCTTCTCCAGTGTCATCTTCTCCCTGGGAATATTAATCGTAAATAACAAATAGTGAATGAAGAACACTGATAATTATGCAAAAATAATAATTAGTGTAATTATTATAATTTTAGTTAAATGGATTTAAAAAATGGTGAAGAGTTCAAGAAATATCAAATTTATTTATATATTTTTTTCTTGTGTTAAAATTTTAGGTAAAGACTTTAAAGGCCTATCATCCTTTCACGTACGTATAACAATAATTTATAATCATTATTATTGCGTATAAAAAATAAAAAATAAAGACAAAAGAGCAACAAGTATTCAGAAGAAAGTAGTAGTTAATATTGTCGGAATTTCGTTTCTCTTTTCAGAATCGCACTATGGAGGTTTCAAGGCGTCCTTCTCCCATCCATCCCTCTCATTTTACACGCTGTTTTAATACAGAAAAAGAAAATTTTTAGAACGGTACATCCCGTATGTCAGCCAGAAAAATCAAAGATGTTCTTCTTCTTATTTGTAAGGACACATAGATGTAAAAATTTAAAATACGCGACAATTGTTAGAAGAATTGTCAGTTCACTTTATATTGTATATTGTATACTTTACGTTTTTGCTTTAACTTTTTCTCCAAAATATTCAAAATGACTGAATATGTATGTACATTCATTATGTATTTTCTGTTCTGTGGTTTTTTACAGCTACGAGCTTTTTCAGGTTGTTCGGCAGTAGTTTTGCATTATTACTCTTTGAAATACATGAATATGGCAGATTCTACTGTGATTGCTTTTTCTACTCCAGTGTTTGTATGTGTACAAAAAATACCAAATACATTTTCGATTTCCGATTAACAGTTTTATTTTACCTCAAAAATATCTGCTCAAAGCTCAAGCCAAAGTATTTTCTTTAAGTTTTAAATAACAATTTCACCAAATCTCATGTTTCAGGTAACTTTTCTGGCACATTTCTTTCTTGGAGAATCCTGTGGAATCATGAACGTCTTGTCAGCCTTGGTCACTTTAATCGGAGTGACTGTAATTTGCAGACCCAAATTCTTGACGGGCCAGGTTCGGATTTTTCACTGCACTCTAAATGATAAAATACATCTTATGAATTTGATTTGGTTACTATGATAATAATAATATAAATGATTACTCATAATATGTTTAATGTTAATTACCTCCGTGTATTTGACAGGAAGAAATGGATACAGATTTACTGGTAAATAAACAACAATTTAGCATTATTTTTAAATGTTAAAAAAGCTAGAAAAAGAGACATGGAAATTTGAATTTAGTCAAGGTGTCAATTTGAGTGATTTTTGTTTTTGTTTAGATTGGTGCTAGTTTAGCTTTGGGCTCCATGTGTTTTGCAAGTTGTGTTTTTCTAAGTCTCCGAGTCCTCAAAGGAATTAATTATGCGGTAAGTTCATTCATTTACAGATTTATTTATTTATCTACCGCTTTGAACTTTGAACACTGATGAATGTTAGTGAAAAAACTGAAATTCATTGATAAAATGGGACATTTAAGTCGTCATTAATTACAACTCCAAATAATAAAAAAATTTCACAATGTGTTTAGGTTGTAACCCTTTTCTTTGGAGCGTATGCGACTGTAGAGTGCATCATTCTATCCGTCATCGTGTCAAATTCCATCTTAACACTACCTGAGACGAGTTGGGACTGGTTCCTTGTACTTACTCTTTGTGTCATCACTTTTGTTGGTCAAGGTAAGAACAAAAAATAATAAAAAACGTGGTTTCTGAGGATCTAGAATCTAAAATCTAGACTTTGAGTTGCTCTTCTTTATTAGTGATTAATTAGTGACGTATGCGAATTTCCATAGTTACTACAAATTCTACCAATTTGCATTATTTTCTTTACATATCTGTCTATTTGATGTGTTTATAGTGTGTACAACACTGGCTGTAAAATTTGAGGAAGCTGGAGTCGTTGCTCTATGTCGGACATTTGACGTGGTTTTCAGCTTTATATGGCAGTTTCTATTCTTAGGAGTCATCCCCACAGTTTTTAGGTAACAGAATCTACGACATATATTTGTACATGTATAATGTCGTAATATTTTCAAACTTGCTGATACTTTTCACTCTTATTTGACAAAAGTATCTATACAATTTTAAAATTTAGAACTTGATGTATTCACATTTTTTTTGTTGGACTGTTTACAGTTTCGTGGGCTCGCTGATTGTCATGTCTGGTGTAATCCTCATTGTTTTCCGGAAATATTTAAATATGTTGCCTCCTGATCATCCTATGAGACAGAGATTTTGTATCATACTTAAATAAACAAGAAAGGCGTTACAAAATGTAGAAGAGGAAACTATCAAATAGACAATCTCGTATGTTATAAACCAGGATTTGCAAATGCTTTCACTTTCGTGTACAGTGCCCAGTGAACTCTTGCATCTTGCAATGAGAGTGAGAGTAAAAGTTAAAGCACGAGAAACTGTTGACTGTAGTTTGACTTTTTCACATCTCGAGTTTAGAGTCTAGAGTCTCGAGTTTCTATAGTTTCGACGATGAGAGATGAAAGTCAAATTGTTTGTAACTTTGGAAATCCTTTTCGTCTATATTATTTGTTTTTGTGAAATAATTCAATGTTTAGTGTCCAGTGTGGGCTGATAGCTGATAGAGATTGCAGATTTGAAATGTTTGAAACTTGTGAGGACTGAATCTTGATTATTGATTCTTTTGGGATTTCGGTTGTTATTTTGTACCAATGGTGCTGGTCATTGAAATTGGAACTGGTTAGATTAGTCATCACAGTAATGTTTTGTGGCGTATCACAATTAAATAGCACTATAATGATTTTAAATTTTACATTGCAATGTTAATTTTTTACAAATTTAAAATCTAAGGAAAACTTTACATGTTTCATTTCAAGATACATGTATCAAATGTAAATCATAAATGGTCGGTAGTTTTTAGTTTTTAGTTATGCTTTCATTTACATAAAAAATCGGTAAAATCGGTCTAAATTGGAAGTAATGTTTACAAAGTGCATACATAAAATGAATGTACAACAGTGCAGTGATAATATTTTAGTAAGCTTTGCAAGCTCAAAGATAATGAGTAATGAGAGTATTAAAAAACGTATTATCTAGCTTTGTCGTTATATATTATTGTGTTTTATTTGTTAGTCATTACAGTGGTGAAAATTTTTGCTTTAATATTGTATTTTTATTCGAGAGATTAACTACGAAATTATACGATATGTATTTTGTATTCTGTACACATAGAAAGAAACAAGGGTCAACAAACGACGTACCTAAATATATAAAAAATCAATCAAAATGAGTACCTAATGAATGTGATGCGAAAATGTGAAATGTACCTATACGATGTACGACATAAGTATACTTATAGGATATGATGAGTTTCTGATGTGTAATAATTATTGAACTCTGTTTTAAAAAATATTTTTTCAGATCTTTTACTCTATTTACTATTTACGCCTCAAATAATCTTGTAAAAGGTGTAGGTAATTCAGAAAAAAATGTACCTTTATATTGTAAATTGACCTGTCGACTGTCGATATACTGATACCCTAAGGTCTGTTTTTATTCTTATTTAGTTTAGAATTTTGAATATATACATATGTTATCTCTTATAATATACACCATGATTGTCGCGTGAACTGTTAATTGTACAAAGTCCTGCAATATGAAAAATAAAACTGTTTTTGATTTAACTCGTAGATCTTAGACGTAAAATGTGCCACGGTATTTGATGGCATTGATCAGAGAAAACATGAATCATGAATCGGACTCTGGACGCACAATCTCACATGTTCTTTCACCTTTTGCCCAGTCCAGTCAAAAGTGTAAATTGTAAATTTCAATACGGGTTATAGATTATGGGTAGAATGGCAAGATCATCATTAGTATCATCATTTATCATCATGGTTCTCCGTTCTCCGTCAATTTTCATACCCTGTGTCGATTTCCATAAAGTATTTACAGTTTAATCTCAATTTTTTGAACGTGTAGGGAATGAAAATGGAATGAACTAGGGAATTTAAATGTAAATAGTGAATCAGTTTTATTCATGATTCATGAGTAAGAAATGAGAAGTTAGCCTATCATTTAGAATCTAGAATCTAGAACTTACATCAACATTAAAAATTGAGCATTGAAAGGCAGGAGTTTTCTAATTTCTATGGAATATTCAATGTGAAATACAGTGGAATTACTTTCATATTTTCAGTTAGTTTTTCATTTAATTTACAATTGGCATTTTGCGTGTTTATGGCTTATTTACCAGCGTATTTTGAATTTTGAGGATAGGGTAAACTTTTGTGGTTTTTCTGGGCTCTAAACTCGACATTCTAGATTCTAGACTCTAGATTCTACATTTTGTAGTCTACATTCTACACAATTGCATTTAACTTCAACTCCGAGCTCCGAGTACACATGCGAACGGGAGTGCAAATGCGAACACGAGTTTCTGCCTATTCATCTACGTAGTACCTACAAATATCTACAATCTACAATCTACATACAACATACAGGAGAGTAGAAGGAAGAAGAACCCAAACCCAAAAGCCAAAGTGAAAGAGGGAGAGAAAATGCTGAAGGCTGGTGAGGACATTGATATTGATTTTTAGAACACTTGCACTCAGCTCGGTGCAAATGTACTCAACTCAAGTCAACTCAATTCAGCTCAGCTCTACTCAGTTCAGACCATATGAGATATTTACATACTCCTGAGAGCTTCCTTTTCCCTCTTTCCTCCTTTGATTGAACTCAGAACTCGAAATGTACAATCTACAATGTACACAATCTACAGAGTACAGCTGCACTGAGCTCGTTTTCCTTTCTCCTTGCATCACAGCAAAACAGCTGCTGTAACAATAATAACAATATTGCTTTCTTCCACCTACCTTTCTTCTGTTTTCTGTTTTCTGGTTTCTGGTTTCTAGATACTAGATACTAGATACTGAAAGCTGTACACTGTACAATGAACACTGGATATTGGAGACTTGATACTGGATACTGAATATCTACAATCTACTATCTACCCGCACTTGCTAGTTGCTGTGGATGTGGGCTGAGGATAAAATTAGAATTCCGAGTTCTATTTTGACTTTCTCCGCACCGAGATTCAGAGTCCTCGTAGCTCTCTACATCTCCATTCATTCATGCAAAACTCTAAACTCTAAACTCCAATCCTTCCAACTGACTTTTGACTGTTGACTGACGAAGAAGAACAAAGGAAATCAAAGTGGACTCATTTTCCTCTGAATCAGAGACCAGAGGCTATGATACAGCGGAAATAGAGAGAAATAATGTCATGTATTCCAATTTCCATGTCATGTGTATTGTCTGCTGTTTATACTACTGTACGCAAACTTTAGATGACCGGTGATAGATAATATTTATGGTATTATCAACTATCAACATACGACACTCAATACTCAATTCTCGACATTTGATATTCGACATTTGATATGCGACACAGTCCATTGAACTAACGTGAAAAAGCATACATAATTGATTGTAGATGCTCTAGATTCCATATTCCATATTCCAGATACTGATCTCTCCACGTCTCTTCAAAAAATGCTGTTTTTCATCTTAATTGCACTTTACATTTTGGTTCCATTCTGATGCATACACAATGTTGAAGAATGTAAAGATGTGCAATTCAAATTTCAAAATGCATCAGTTTCATCTTTAATCTTTAATGTTAAATGTTGAATGTATTTAGTAAGTAGTAAAATGCTTGAAATCATCAGGCGGACGCGTGATTTTATCTACTATCTACTATCTACTAAATATATCTACGCACACTGCACTGCAATTATTATATCACCAATTTAAAATCCAAGAGGGTAAAAATAGAAATAATTCTGGCTCTGGCTCTGATTCTGGCTCTTGTTCATTGTTCATCTGCCTGTAAAACTCCGATTTCTGATGGCTGAGAGCTCAATCATCTTGCACAAAGCACAAAGGAAGCAGATTGAGGAGCAACTGCACATTTGCACACACGTGGGTCGTATGTACTACGTACTGCATAGTACATAATACATAATACATGGGAGATGGGAGGTACAATTCATGAGGTATTTGGTAGGAGATGGGCGAATCACGGTTGACATTTGAAAAGCTTGAAAAATGAACAGTTCAAGCTTCAGTAATCAAAACTCTAAACTCTACTCGGATGCACTCTGCACTGGTACACTGGTACAATCATTGCATAAAATATCGTAGTGTAGTAGATTGTATAGGTAATTCTATTGCGTGACGACAGGAGAACTCATACATTACAAAAATATGTTTAAAAAATATGGTTTACAAATATAAGTAATATTATTACATTTTGTCATTATTTCTGGATAGTCTATTTTCATCCTGTTCAGGTTCAAGCCAAAATACAAAATACAAACACAGTACAATACAATACAAGAAAATACTGACACTGACGATGAGCACAAATCTACAATCTACAATGAGACAAAATTCCTATGAAAGGTTGATGTAGGTTTTACAGAACATTATATTATTACGTTGTCTATATATATAGCTAACCAAACAGAAAAGAGTAAAAATAACATAGGAAAAATAGTAGTGGTGATACGACTAATGCATGAAGAGAAGACAGGACATTGTAGATTCTAGATTCTAGATTCTAGACGCTCAGGTGCCATTTTAGCTACGTTATCCAGACTGTGATCAACATCGCGTTCAACATATCAATGCAATGATGACATAGTATCATGTCTTATATTTATGGGTGTCCGTCCTTTTAGTTTTGTCTACATGAAATATATTTTCAGATTACTTTTTAGATTTTATCATAGTAGCAACAAAAGACAAGCAACACTGTCATATTTGCTCTGGATTGGATTAGGAATTAATTCCTTCATTCTGCGATTTTGCTGCCATTTTTATGGAACCTTGCATTCATTTGCAAAATAAAATCCTTCGTAATTACTAATTATTACGTTTTCTCTCGACTCTCGTCGCAACGTCTTACAATGTAGATTGTAGATACAATGAACATATAATACGGGGTAAATGGAAATGATCATTTCATACCAGGTGCAACCAGACACAAGACACAACAAAATTATTGTTATCAACCTCAACGTTTTAATTTTAAAATATTAAAATAAATAAACACTCCGAGTTTTGAGCCTTGTACCTTGTTTCTGATGGTGTCTTATGTGTAATGTGTAATTTGTAGTACGAGGAAACTATATGAAATAATTGGAACTAATGAATATAAATATTATGATCTATGATTTTAAAAATATAAGTAAAGTAGAAATACCTGTGAAATGAATATATCTTGTTACTTGTTACCCACTGTGTAGCACTTGCTTTGTAGATATCTATATAATCTTTTGTCCTATAAAAATATGCCAAAAAAATGAACGTGACTCTGACTTTCTCTTCTTTTCTATTTGCAGAACACAGATTCTAATTTTTGATATCATATACTATCTACAAAACATGTTGACTGTTGACGATAAACAAAAACAGGATTGTTTCAGCACCTGAAAAGAAAAATCTAGAATCTAGAATCTAGAGAGATCTGTACTTTAGAGATAGAACGTAGCATAGGTAATAGGTATGTAGAATGTAGAATATAGAATGTATAGTGTAGATATTACACACTTATTCGATTATTCATACTTGTACATGAATATGTATGAACATGAGAAAAATGATATCAAATTTTTTAATGTAAATGTTTGTACAATGTACAATGTACAAGTTTTAACAGATACGAGCAACGAACAATGCATATATTTTGATTCTCCTTTCTCCTTTCAACTTGGAAGTGTACATTGTAAAAGGTAAATTTTAACTATGTAAATTGAGTATTGAAATATGTACTGCTATAATACTTTGTGAATAAACAGAGGAAAAATTGTACAGTTCTCGGTACTTAAAAGTTGGAATGGAATTGGAAGTGCAATTGAGTTACTGCCAAAAAAATTCTTAAAAGCTACCCACGTCTCTCTATGATCTTAACTCTATACTCTACACTATTAACTCTGCACTCTACCATTTCCCCTTACTACCACCAACCACCATACAAGATCAAGATGCACCATGAACCACACCAAAATTTAGGCACATATGTAATTCCTAATTCTATAAAAGATGAATGCGGGCGTCTATAATATAATATATAATGGGATTAAATGCTGTGAAGAGTGAAGAGTAAAGAGAAAAGAGCAAACAATTTAATTTTGTAATAGGCTCAAAAACCTCGAATCCCGAATCCCGAATCTCGAATCTTTGAAGTTGTTTCTCCCTCAAGTTTTCAGGTCATTGTATCGTTTATCGTTCATCCTTTACCTTTTACCGTTTACCGTTTACCGTGTACAGTTTATCGTCATACTAAAATACACGAGAATTTTATAATTGAAAATGTGAAAGATGAAGGCTAAACAAAATATCAAGGACTTGAAACTTGAACTCATCCAGTTCCCTTTGGTTTCTATTTTCCATCAGTCTTAGCAAGAAAACAGAAGATGTTGTGTACTGATATTCTTCTTTGTACATTGTACACAAAGAAAATCCGTACAAAAAGCATGTTGTATGTTGTATTATGCATACAATTTTTGTAGCATTGCAGATTGCAGTTATTGGTTGTCTGTTGTGTATCAGTGTATCAGCCATTCAGGGTTATCACTTTTGTCTTTTGTCATGTGTAATTGTTTAACATTCCCGTCATTCTGATTTCACAACCATCGGATTCCTTTCCACTTGCAAAGTTCTAAGTTTTAAGCATTCCAATTCCAATTCTAAAGTCTAAAGTCTAGAGTCTCATGACTCAAATCTCAAGTCGTAAGAACTGACAATTAAAAGATATAAATTACAGGATGAATCATGAATCAGAGTACAATGTACAAAATTAGTGCAGTGTTCAATATTCAAGGTTCAATTTGCACTGTAAATATGTGTAAATAGTAAATATGCTGCACATTTCTTCTAATGATAAATTATTTCGTAATTTTTGCACCCAACACTCAAAACTCAAAACTCAAAACATGACATTGAATTGTTATTATTGTTATTTGCCAATATTTTAGTACTATAATATTTAATTATATTAAAAAATCATGTGATTCATTGTGCACTCAAAACTCAAAACTCAAGACGTAAAATAGTCAATGTTCAATACTAATTCAAGTAGATACATTAGGAAAACAAAAACAAACACTGCCAATAAAATGAGGCATATTACGCAAAACAGTCCAGGCTCAAGGCTCTTACGAAACTCGGATCATCCGCAGAAATTGTCTGATGACTGCTGACTGCTGACCTTTAGATACTTTGAAATGGTTTCCAGTTTCTATTTTCTACCGTCAACCGCTCACTCATATTTCCTGCAGTGACGAGTGATGAGCCACGTGTCTCGTGTACCATGCAACCTTGCGAGTTGAAACAAACCCCACGCGAATCTGATACCTAAAAGCTGGTGAAAAGAGAAAAGAATGTGTCACCGTGTCACCATGCATTCCGTCCACTAGGCACCAGACACAAAGGAATAAACAGGAAGAAACAGCAAACTAGAAACTATATAGAACACATAAACCCTAGACCCTAGACAAATCAGACAAAATTGGAAAAAATAAATGCAGAGACAAAGGACAGTGACAGTTGAAATGAACGGATTCCTCTGGGTATTTTAAGCCATTTTGTATCTACAATTCACAATAAATAATTGTCATGTACTTAATGTAAAACGTCAGCATCGACTCTCGACTATCGAGTCTCAACTGTCGTCAAGTCTTTTGTCTTTAACTAGCACTGTTCATTTTTCCCCTATGTCGTTCAGGCAAAGTTACCATGACGATAACGATAGATACGTGAAGGAATGGAGCACGGGGCAAAAGATTCAATTTGACACACCTGTACCACATCACATGTCAATGTGTATTGTGTATAAGGCATAGTGGATTGTATGTACATCATAAATAATACACTGTATCATTTTACTGTTCTGAAAACAGAAAACTGCATAACCGAGACGAGATGAAATGGTTTTCGGTGTTTTGGTTGTCGATAGTCGATGGTCGGAGCTCAAGTAAAGAATGACGTCTGTGTCCACGTTTCTGGTTGACGTTATTCAATTTTCAGTTCATTCATGTTGTTGACGACCACCCACGCAGATTGTAAATCCCAATTTGAACATAGTCCAGTGTACAGTGTAAATGTGCATCAAGGAAGCATAAATATAAATGAATACTGTAAAGTGTAGGTACAGTTCTTCTCTTCCAGTTCTCCATTACATTCGGCGAATCCAATGTCTCATTTGGTTTTGTCTTTATCTCGGAGATTGTGATGCTGATCCTCCCACATCCCACAGCTGGGCTCTGGGATCTGGAATGTTTTCACGTGGACGGTGCACATGGACAAACATGATACGTAGATTGTAGACTGTATACTGTAGACTGTAGTTTGTAGATTGGAGAAACTTGAGTTTTTGATCACCGACCACCGACTCTTTGATGTTTTATTCATCGTTCCCAAGTTTCCCATTTTTATGTCAAATTGGACATTTATTCGCCATTTATCAAAAGGTGAATAAACCGTAAACTGTAAACAGTACTTTATTTACTTGTTACTTGTACCTTGTACAGTTCCTGTACGCTGTATGTTGTATCATAGTTTACAGACCAATAAGCGCTAATGCAATGTGTTTGATGCTTGTTGTATGTCGTACATTGTGCAGATGTGTACTCCAGAATCTAGAATCCAGAATCCAGAAAATACGTCATAGTATGCAATTTTGCAATACAGATATTAGCATCATTATCACCAAAATTAATAAAATATGGATGAGAACTTGCTACATTTCATTTCCAAAATTTCATCATCTTTCTGCAAGTTCTCTGGGGACTTGCAGAAAAAATACGTGTGAAGCAAAAAGTAGCTACGAGTAATATGCAATATGCACTTTTGACTATGAAACATGAAATGCAGTATTATCTAGGATCTGGGGTTTTGAAAATTGCAAATTAGAAATTTGCCATTCACGGAAATTGCAAATGTCAAATAGCAAGTCGTGTCCCATAGCCTGCAGACTGTAGACGAGATGCTAAAACAAAAGTACTTAGTGTATAAATAATTTATAAATTATCGTGCAGAAAAAAAGTTGTGTAAAAATATGAAAGGAAAAAGAGAAAAAAAACAAAGTTATCATGACTCACAAGTCGTGATGAATACTAAATATTGAATGCACATGTAACTTTTTATTCAATTTTCTGTGCACTTCGCAAGATTTGCGATGTGGAATGTGACGGAGTGAAAGTAAAAAGTAACCCGTGATCGAGACTCCATGAGACAGCAGACGTCATCAAAAAAAAGGTCAAGAAAAACAAGCAGTCACAACACTTTTATGACTGAAAAACAAGCAATCACAATGAATGATCAATAATCAATGACTTCTACGATATCATTGATGTGCACATGTTGTTTTTGTACGCAGCATTTGGCACTCCGCATTCGTATTTTTGATATCAATCACCAATGGTCAATGATCAGGTGAGAGGAACAAATATTATTTTTATACAATAAGTCATAATAATAAAACATAATAAATAATAATACGTCATCATCAGTCACGTTGGGAAAATACTAGATGAAGGACAACAAATTGTACGCATTTGACTATTACGCTCTTGCGTCTTGTGTCTCTTGTTTATGTTAATTTTAATGTTGATATTGATATTGATATAGTTACACATTTAGCAATTAAAAATTTAGACTAGTTACTAGTTTCTAGTCTAAGTTTCCTATCGTAAGAATAAGTAATGAAATACATTATTTGCATGTGTGTGAGGAAAATTAATGAGCAATTAAGTCATTAGTGTCTATAGTGACTAGTAGTGACTATAGTCAACAGCTAGTGATATTTTCTTATGGTTTCTATTTACTTGTGACTTTGGATTTGTGATACATTTTTTCATTGCCTAATATACAGGAACATGTTGCATAAAATGTAGAAGGCGTTTAATTCCTTTTAAATGGTTTTGTTTTAGGTACTTTCAACTCCGTAGACAATATAGATAGAAAATGTACTTGCTTTCCCCCCGTTTTTGCACGAGGGAATGACAAAGCATCAAAGCATCAAAGCATTGTTTCGTCGGTACAAAGTACAAAGTAGAGATACAAATTTAGATAATGAAAAAATATTAGACGAGAGACATGAAACAAGTGCAATTTTTTTTAGGTATTATGTATTATGTCAACGCAGAGCAAAGTGCACCATTCTTGATTTCGATTCTCCTATCGTAAGTATATGTATCAAGTATCGAGTATCGAGCATCGAGCATCGAATGTGTATTTTTTGTACGTGTGTAAAAAGCTAAAATGCTCTAAAAGCTAAAAGACAGATTCGTATTCGAATTCCAGATTCAATCCCTGGTTATGATAATATATGTACTAAGGTTTAAGGAAAAAACTTGTCCTCTGCTGTTTATTATTTAGTCTGTACAAAGTACACCATATTGTGCAAACCACATTTTATACATTACACGTTACACGTGGTAATTATTGATGATACAAGATACAAGGCGCATAATAAATAATATGAAGCAAAGTGCCAGAGATATCAGTAATCAGTATTTTATACTTTAGCTACAGATTACAGATATTGTGTGCAGTGTGCATAATGTAAATCAGCTGGAATGAAAGAGACATGAAATGTCTCTTGTCTCTTGTGTTCTTTCCTTTTCTTATCAGGGACCGCGGAACAGGGGGGACAGGGGGTACATTGTTGCCCCCAGCAAAATACTTGGGGGGTACAAGTAACGTAAATGTACCCCCCAGAAAAATTCAATTCCTTCTGATTTTTTTTGTCTATAAACGTTTTAGGAACATGTTTTTACGTTTTCTCTTGGGTTTTTGCTACTCGAATGTAAAAATTTTTTCAGCTCGCTTTGCTCGCTGCGGGTCTTTGCAAACTGCAAACAGCACCGAATAAACATCATTCTCCAGTCGGCCGTTGGCTTACAGTTCACACAGTGAAGTTGCTATAACCATTTACTGAATGAAAATGTTAAACAGGAATAATTAGAAATGTGTTAGCACAAAAATTAATAGCGAAATGAATGGATAAACTAAACTATACAATAACAAGTAATGTGAAAAAATCACAGATCCCTTTAGTTACGATTTCAACGACTTCTCCCCACTTCAAAACAAATTTCAACATTTTTTGAAGTTAAATAAGCAAAGACTTTTGAATTTTTTTTGTTCTGTTGTCATTTGCAATCGATATCTATTTTCCAAATTCGCAACAAACATTTTGAAGATGTGCTAACAATTTTTACTGTGGGTGACTGTACACATCGAAATATTGAAAATCTCCACTAAATTTAGACTCAGGACATTCAGAGAATCATTTAG
>JAQGBH010004882.1:0-15596 GCA_034698265.1 Sminthurinus aureus
AATGAAATTTCCATCCGGTTTTTGACCACAAGATCTAACTCTGCTCTCGAATTTAGATTAATTGGTGAAGGTGGAGATGAGGGGAAAATATTTTTAGAAAATTACCAAGGAAGCAAACCAATGATAAACAAGAGGTTGAAAGATTTTGTCAAGTGTATGAAAAAATCTAAAAGTTGCCCATATGCTTACTTTAACTTTTACTTTCAAGTCAACTCTCCCGCCTTTTGGCATAATAAAAGCTGGCTTAAATTTATATCCCATTTTACTGCTGTATCAAATTCAAATTTAAATTCGAATTCGAATCAGGGACCCAAAACCGGAATCAAAGGTTTAGGCTTTGTACTTGACTACGACGATGCCACAAAAGAGGATTTGATACTCGTGACGGAGAAATTGAGAGATTTGCTCGTAAATAAAATTCCACATTTGGAAGAATTCCGTTTTGATTTTGATCAAAATGATGAATTGGGATTTGATGCGGATGAAATAAAATTGTTTCCTCCATCTCAAAACACAGAACCAGTTAGAGTTTCCGTTCAGCTTCCCCATTTAAAATCAGTGACTATTGATAACAGCATGTTATCGAATTTAGAGGGGATTGTTGGAGATGTTTTGAGTGCAGCGGTCAATTTAAAAAAATTGAATGTACATGTAACACGTCATCATGATTTCTCGTTTCTTCAATCCCTCGGGAAACTGCATCTGCTCAAAAAGGCTGAATTTCATTTGGAACAAGATTTTTTCTGGGGCATTGAAAATGATAAAAACTTTACGTCAATGACTTTACCCAAACTGGAATTTTTAAAACTGTACATGATGGACGAGCGGCTAATTTCCGCTAATTTATCTCCAGGGATAAGTTTTCTCAACCGCCTCTTTGAATCCAGTAAAGACACGCTGAGGAGCTTGAACGTTCGCCCGCTCGGTTTTTTACCCGCTCTCCAGCTTCCAACCTTCAAAAACCTGAGGACATTGAAAATGTCTTTGTCTTGGATGAAAAATAGTTTTCCACATCCGATTTTTCCTCCTGGAACAAAGTCCTTGGATATTTTTCCAGCTGTAAATCTTTTACGTATGCCCAATATCTTTTTGTTCCATTGAAAATTGTAATTCCTGTGTTGATGTTGATTTTGACTCAATGTTTAATGTGTGTGTATTAATCCCATAACCGTTTTTTGGTTTTTATTTTAGACCTGGGAACGGGAGATTGGGAAGCTGGCTTTCGACACCAAGATTCCGTCCCTGTTCTCCCAAATGTAAAACATTTGAGAGTGAAGGACGATCTTTATGGTAATTTTACATTCACGCCAGCCTGCATTCTTGGACTGGCTTCGATGTGTCCGAATCTCAAAAGTTTTCACATTCAAAAAGATGACTATAGACCTCGACCATTTTTCCCATTTTGCCAAGGCGCTCCACAGATTTGGACTCAGATGATACAACTTGAGTCGTTGGTAGTGGACGTTGATGTGGGTTGTCGAAACATGACCATACCTGCTCTTGACTCTTGTTTTACTGGAATTTCTAAAGAAAATTGTCGACAACTGTATCATTTGATGAGCGGTGACAAAGGACCGACCTCAATTAAGGCGGCTCAAATCAAAATTCGGATTCCCAAGTCCCAACTCTTACAACTGATTCAGCGAGTACATCCCTCCATTTTGGACATGAAAGGTATTACTTAGAAAGTTTCTGGTTCATTCCCACCTTCCTACCTTCCTAGCGGTTTCACTACAAAAAATCAAATATTTTCATTTTTAAAAAAAACTCTTGTTAATTTTACATTGGATATTGTACATTGTACATTTTACAGGTCTCAAAAAGCTGACAATAAATCCATTTTATAAGAGTGAACGACAAGAAGATAAAAATCTCTTGTTCAAAAAAATGACATGGATTGCTGAGGAATATGCATTCAAACTCATGCCTCAACTTGAAGTTGATGGACGTGGACGAGGACTTTCAACAGCTTCAACAGCTTCATGATTCCCTGATTTAAAATTTCACAAAGTGTAATATTTAACGAAATGTTAGGAGATTGAAGAAATCCGGTCTTCAAAATTCCAGATTTGAGATTTAAGCAGCAAAGGAAAATACGATATAAATAAAATTAAATGCAAAATTTTTGTTTGATTTCAACGCCGACTAGAATAATATTTCGTGTCTTTGACATGTCAAGTTCGTAGATCGTGTAGAACAATGTTTAAAATCTGCATCAAACTACATAGAGAACAAAAACAATAGAAGTATTTGATCTGTTCTGTTGTGTATTGTGCTTTGTTAGTTAAAATGTTGGGTGAGAAAAATGTCACTAAAAAAATCATTTTTTCAAACCACAAAACACACACAAATTTGAAATTTCTATACTCTAAATGCACTTGTTTTGAAGACAGAAAAATTGAAGATAGAAAAATTGTGGTTATTTCTCGCAAATTTCCACAATATATCTCCATGGCCACCTCTTTGTCTTCACATTGTGCATCTATAAGAAACCACAACTGGCAATGGGAATCGCAACGGCCAAAAACGTATTTACTCGCATCCAGATCTGTCTTTTATCTGTGACCCTCCAATTTCTTCCTCAGCTTACTCGCCCAAATTCGGCTAACTAGCCGGAAAATCCAGGCGAAATTAGCCGAACCCACCAGAATTCTGTTGGTCATCCTGAGTTTTTCTCGAAAATTAGAAAATCGAGCGAAAAATCGAGCCGAAAAATCCTGTTCCCAGATTTTGATGCAGGTTATTTCACTTTGAGTTAATTTTTAAACCCCTAATTTAACTTTTGAAAAAAATGCTACAGTGTGCCTTCGCCAATGGAAACTCCAAACAAGTTCGGAGAGGAGGAACCCAGAGGACAAAACGGCCCAGAGCAGCCAACAGTAGAAAACGAGGTGAACATTTGAGGTTGAAAAGGTGAGTGGCTGGAAGACGGGCGGTTCTTCCTCCAGTCGACTTCCAAAACGACCCACATTTTCATAATCATAGTCATAGAGCTCGAGCGTCATGTTTTCATTTTTGTCATGCTCCACCGGACCTTGGATACTTAAATGATGGTCCCCTTTGCTGATGGTAGATGAAGTGTTCACATTTTCATTAACAAGTTTCACAACATGATCATAAGACCGTTTCAACTTGTCCCTCTTTTCCTGGTAGTAGAAGCGGATTTTGTGCCATTCTTCCCAAAACTTGAAGATGCCCGAACTGAGGAGAATTTTCACCATATTAGGGAGCAAATCCGGAAAATGGCGGTCCTGTCCCCTAGTAACCGTCAAGTACTTTGGAACTTCAAAGTCCCCATCTGCGTTCTTGTAGTTGTGGGAAAATTTGAGAGATTTTGAATTGGCTTTCATCTCCTCTTGAAAAATATTCCAAAACAAAAGAAAGTCATCCTGGGGGACGATCAGCACCAGCGGCTTGATTTTCCAGTGCTTTACCTCCTCTGTCAATGCGAGCGGACAAGTACTGTGTGAGTTTTGCGCAAGGAGGAGCAGCTGTACCAGTTTTTGGCATACCTCAATAGCAGTGCAACCAGACTGGGCGAAGGTCACGTTTTTCTTCTGATGGCACGCGCTTTCACAATCATAGTACAATCCGCCAAATTTATCCACAAACCCCTGATTAAAAAGTGGGGAATCCCAGTTTTTCACTCTTATTCCAAAGTAATCACCGTAAGGGTAGGGAGGGTGTTCATTCACACACTTGTAATCTTCCAATATGTAATAAATGTGAAAGCGGTTAGCAACTTCCGGTCTAGGACCCAATTTTAAATTCTCCCGCCATTTTTGGTTGCTCATATTCATGCTCTTAGTAATATCCTCTTCAATAGTGTCAAGGACTTGATCCCAACGTTTCCAAGTCGTTGTGAATGGGTAAGCAATCGCGTATTCACTTTTTATTATTCCTTCAAATGGACAAAAAAAACCTTTACATTTCATTTTCAAGCATCAAATACCAAGGTTCTTTTACCATTTTTACAACGCGAAGCAGAGTATTGTTTTCCTCGTGGCTGGCTCAATATCTCACATTGGGGTAATGTGAGACGACAAAACTAGCGCCACCTAGCGGGAAAATTTTAAACTAGTCAGCGCCATCTACCGAACACGTTTTAAACTAGTCAGCGCCATCTACCGAACTTGTTTTAAACTAGTCAGCGCCATCTACCGAACACGTTTTAAACTAGTCAGCGCCCTCTAGCGGGAAAATTGGTTCATGCCAGCGTCCTCTAGCGTGAAAATTTTAAACTAGTCAGGACTCTCTAGCGGGAAAATTTTCGAACTAGTGGACAAGTTTATTATGTGGCGAATTCTTATACTCTGCTTCGCATCGGGAGCCTAAATTATTTATGCTTTGTAGGCGTTAACTTGATTACAAAAATAATGGTTGATGATAATTTACCTCGATATGCATTTAAAATGACAACGGCCATGATAAGATAAAATCCAAGGGTTAAACGACAAATCAATCGCCAGATCTTTTGCTTTTCCTCTTGAGCTTGAGCTTGAACTTGAGCTCCAGCGTTGTCGTTTACGGTTTCAGTAGTTTTACTTGGCTGGTTGCTCCCTTTTTGCTCAGTTATTAATTGGAATTGAGAGGTTGAGGGCGGAACTTCCGTGTCACACTGCTCCAGCAATACTTTGGCCATCCAGAAGAAGGTGTCAGAAAATAGGAGAGGGACCTTTTTTATCAAGATTGGCCATCGCCCTCGTCCCGCTAGGCAAAAGAGTAGCACCAGTAGAACACAGCTGGTTGAAGCAAGGAAAAGGAGCAAGGATATCCAGAGTGTGGTTTGAAAGGGCGCTGTGTAAACTTCAAACCCACTCTTTACTGGATTCACGCCGTAAGCTGTTATGAATTTCCATTTCGTGGCGCCAATTGCAAAGGAGGGTACGTACTTGACTACCTCATAAGTTTCCAGCTGGCCAAAGAACTGACGTGGATCGGCAGAGAACCGCCTGAAGCCAGACCATGCAAAATACTGAGATTCGGAATGATCCGAAGAGTAAATTGTCATGTTGAGTTGAGAGAGGAGAAAAAATGTCACGGCCTTCTCAAGTTTAACTGCCATCTTTGATCTGGGCTCCGCTGGTGTGTGGAATTTGCCGAGAAATGTTTGATCATTGCGATTCACTGGTGTATCGTTCCACATGGAATCATCAAAGCTGGAGCTGGTGTGCTTGATTCGTATTCGTATTTCCAATCGGCGGGAAAAAATTAGCTGCTTGTAGAAATTCACCATGGTAACAAAGCAAGAAGATTTGGTACCATTGCCATTGCCATCGTGAGTAAAGCAGGAAAATTTGTAGCCAAAATTTGTTTTTTGGGCACAACTTGGGCAAAAATAGACGCCCATTTTGATGGTGGTATTTTTTGCTCCATTTTCATTTTGATTTCCAGGCAGCCCTGAAATATGTTTAGTTTCATAGAATAAGTAGAAAAGCGGCGCAATGGTCCGTTGACTCCAAAGAGTGCTGATGTGCATAATCATATTTTCGTCAATATCCGTTCTGATTCGTTCACTTGGACTCCACATGCGCAGGGATGTTTGGTCTGCAAATGCTATGTGCATTTTGAATTTCTCTCGATGTTTCCTCCAAAACCCGTACAACTGGAAAAGATCCACCGCTCTTTCCGCCTGACTTTTGTATCCCTTGTACTTATTTTCTCCACCGTCGCCCATTTCTCGCAGTCGGAAAATTTGGGTGAGTAACAGAATGATATTGACAAAGCACAGGATGTCTCCTCTTCGCGCCACGCGGTCACGGTAATTCTTCTTGATATAAGTTTTCCGATAGAGATCACGGGTGTGTGTGGCGTTTTGGTTTTCATCTTGGAGCTCAAGTATTTTAATGTCCGATTTAAGAGTCCATGTCACCACCGTTGGCCAGAACTGGAGGATGAAATAGTCGTAAATTGGAGTGGTTTCATCCAGAACAATGTGAAAGGCACAGGAGGGCTCGTGGATAAAAGCATCATGGAGAAAATTATTCAAGTCGGAGCTGAATTGTGAATTTGGTCTCTCGTTTTCATCCAGCCTCATCTGCCCTTCAACTTGGTTTAAATTCCAATTCAAGCTGATCAGAGTGGAGAAAAAGAAGAGAGCTCTAATTTTTGATCCCTCCATATCAAATTGCGCATCGTAAATATTCCTCTTCTGTTTAGCCACTGGTTGCCTAGGTTACAGTGCCAAGTAATAAAACAGTAAATTGAATTGTCCGTATTCCTATTCCTATTTGCATGTCAAAAAATATGGAGCATCAAAAAATTATGCAAGCTACTTTAATCAAGACAAGAAATATTTCAGAGCCACACGAAATCCGTTTAAAAATTCATTTGATCACGCAGAGCAGAACACAGAATACAGAATACAGTCAAGTTTCAGACAACGGAACAGGAATAAAAATGCTAAAGAAACTTGGCCCAAAACTGTACACAAACGGACAAAACAAACCGCGTTATAATTTATTATATTTTTCCGGCTCCACCATCGTCGACTGCGCGAGTCTCAAGCACGTGTAAAAACAGTGAAAAATCCCAACAGAAAAAGGAATTCTCCACAACTGAAAAGGAAGTTTCTCCTCGCTACACAGAAAACAGCGTCCAAGTTCCATCAAACTCCTCTTTTTGGTGCATCCAATCAAAGAGCTGAAATGAAATCAGTAGGATTCGAAATGTTGGAGCAAAAGCTGGGAATTTTCCCACACTCGAAAGAGATAGTACACCAAATTTTGTTGACTTTGTCTTGAGTCTCGAGTCTTGAGGAATGAGGAATGAGGAATGAGGAATGTTGTGGCTTTCAAATGTCCTCGTCACATTTCCACACTAACAATAAACCAATATGAAAATGTAAGGGAATTAAAAGAGAAAACAAAGAGCTCAATAGTTGAGCTACTATTAAAAAATGTAAATTAATTTCCCTTGAAACTACCAGCTACAAAGTAAAAAGTACAAAGTTGGGTGATTTGCTTATGTGTGTTTCTGCTCTATTTTATTCTGCGTAATTTTGTAATCAAGCCAAAAAAATTATTTTGGCAAAACTATTTTCCATGAATGAAAAATACTACAAATTCTTCATTTTTATACATGTAAAAACTAGAGTAGTTGGTGTGTCACCTTATCTATTATCTTTACATTCAATGTTCAATGTTCAATGTTCAACGGTCCTGCTATATTTAAAACACTAGTCCTTTTGCCTCTTGTACAATTCACAATGAATATTGAATATATCAGTTGCCTTTTCCCCCTGCTGTTTCATGACATGAAGAAACAAGATAACAGCCTCGGCCACAAGTTTTACAATTAGACATTATACATGTTCAATGTCCACGCATTCATCCAACTACAGAGATACAGAGAACAAGACAGCAATTCTGTGTTCAAAAAGCTAATTATATAAAAACCAACACAAAATTTCAGCATTCAATATTCAATACTGTGGGTTTTCTCCTATTTGAATCGAGAATCGAGTCATTCTTTTGTGTGTAATTTTCTCCATTCTCAAGTCTGGAGCATCTTGAAATTTTGAAATTTTGGAATCTTGAATCTGGAGATGTCAGGAGGTGATGTGAATCGGTCGCAGCTGAATTCGGAACCACAACTAATTTATTGTCTCAAGTACACGGCACGGGAATGGACTTTTATGGGAGTGCGCCTGAAAGTGGTAAGAACAAAGAACAAGCGGTCATAAATCTTAGACGTATTTCATGGATCATGTATAAACTGGATCGTAAATTGTAGACTTGATTTGTGTACTTGAAATCTAAATGCATCAATCATCAAGATTCAAGATTCAATTGTCAATATATTTTTACAATATTGATTGTTGATTTGTTGATTTGTGTTTTCCAGGCTTTGTGTACATTTGGATTTATTCTGTGTGTAATGGCCTTGATTATTACATTGCAGCAAGAAAGCGTAAAGACGTTTGCATTGTTTGATCCTTCTGAAGTTGAACCTCCTGGACCAGGTAAAATTTAACCCACATAATTTAAAATATAATTTACCTATTATCTTTCCCATTTATTTTTATCATCCATTTCCACATAAATCTAGGAACTAGAACCTAGAGTCTAGTCGTATTAAAATAAAATAAATATTGGTGAGCATTTGTGATTTGTGATTTTGGATTTGTCCTTTTGTTCCAGTGACCAAGACGCACATGGCCATGGGGGCGGGTGTGTCCTTTGTTCTTGCCCTCTTGTTTTTTGTGGGACTTTTTGGTGTTGTCAAGGAGAGTTTGGGCCTTCTCAAATTTTGCATCCTTTTGCTGTCACTCTCAATCCTGGCGGATGTGGCCTTTTTCATTCTCGTCATCATTGATGGTGACTTCCGAGCCGCTCCAGTCGTTGTGTTGATCAGTTTAGACGTGTCTTGGCTCAATGCAGCAAGGGTTTTTCGTCAACAAGTTGAGGAAAGGAGAGAACGGTACAATCAGAAACAAGATGAGTATTTAATGAGCAACGGTATGAGCCAAACAACAGCCATGGAAATGCAAATGCAAATGGTATAACTTTTCAAATTGGAATGTGGAACAAGAGTGTAAAATCATATACAATGAAAATGGAAACACACTTTTCAAATATCTTCAATCAACAATCAACAAACTACAGTCTACAATAAAATATCAACAAAACAACACAATTCAATTTGTTTGCAGATTCAAGATTCAAAGTGGATTGATGAAACTTTATTTATTTTTATTATGTACTAATTGTTGTTTTTGTTTTCATCTGTAATTTGTTATGTTTAATTGTTTAATCAGTTTTAAACTGAGCTTATTGAGAGTAAATCATTAAATTAAAATTTGTAGGAACCATTGTTTCTCGTTTCTGCATATAACATGAAAGTTCTATTGTATTTTTTAATAAACATTTTTCATACATTGACCATCAATAATCAATAGTAAATAGTAAAAATAGAAACTCTGGAATCTAGAATCTGGAATACATTTAAAAGGTTGGAGATGCTGTATAAAATGTAAAATACAAAGTCATGCCTAGTATTTCACATTTATAAATACAAAATAATAATAGTAACTTTTTTAGGTGTACAGATAAGTACAGGAAAATATATTAAATACAGATTTGAATTGCCTCGTAGACCGTAGAAAAAAGACGACACATTTCAAATTGCAAATGTCAAATGTCAAATGCCATGGCAACAAAAAATGAGGAGTCAAAAGTCTTTCCACGAAGTAATTAATTTATCATTCATAATGTTAAAAAATGTGGATGATGTCATGTTTATGGTTTATTACATTCATGTAGAAAATCTGAATCTGAATGTTCAAATAAATTTTGCAGTGTTAATCAATCAACCAAGTTTGAGCTGTGGCAATAGTTTGAAGGCGTGTTCGTGACTAATCCATGTCAATTTCCGTTTGTAGAAACGTTTGCAGTTCACCTTTTTTACTCGATAATCATCACTTGACACTTCTTCATATGGATTTATTGTGAGTTTGGTCAAACCTGCAAGAACAACATAAAAAAACAAAAAAAAAAACATTTTAATAATTTAATATTTCATGTTCTATCAGCCTAAAAGAAGTCAATGTAAAATAACAAAATAACTTTGAAATATTTGAAATCCTTGTTTTTTTATGCAGGAGAATTAATATTAAAAAATGTGTTTAGAATTTTCTTACATTTCATGTCCAAAATTGAGGGGTGTTCTCTCACTGCTGCCAGTCGTGATTCTAATTCTGGCTTTGGTTCCCCTCCAAATTTTTCCAAGGATTTGTTAAGCTCTCGCACTCGATAAAGGCGCTCACAACGATCCACGGAAATTCCGGTAAAACACGAGTCCAACTCTGCAGGTTCGTCTTCTGGATCCACTGTAATATCAACTTCCAACGACTCGAGTTGAGTCATCAGCCTCCAAATTTCTGGAGCCACGAGCAAAAATTCTAGCTTTGGTCGTACGAGTTCATTGTTGTCGTAACTTTCTGTGTGGATCCGCAAGTGCTTGAGGTTTGGACAGAGCAAAGTCATTGTAGAAATACAACTCGAAGTGAATCCCTTGTCGACAACACTCAGACTTTTGACCATTGGGAAAACGGGAATAGTTTCCACTTCAGGGAAACCTTGAATCCATTTCTTTGGTAAATCTACAAAGAAAATTCAAAAAACAAAACCAAAAAAAAAATTACAAATTACAAACTACAAACAAAATATAAAAATTTTCGATTCAAGTATCAAGTGTCAAGTGACAGAATCATAAATTAAAACTAAATGATAGAAAATATATTGTGTACAAAATTGTTGGAATTCACAATAATTCTCAATTCCAAAACTCGAGTATCGAGACAATTGAAATTTCTTAAAATTTGCATACCCAAATCACGAACAGCTGGAAAAATGTCCAGAGCTCGAACTCCTGGAGGAAAAAATATGGGATAATCTGCATCATGATTTTTCTTTTGTTTCAATTCAGTCAGGCTTTTAAATGTTGGGAGTTTAAGAGCGGCAAAAGCTCCAAGTGGTTCCATCTCCAATTTTTTCAGGCTATTTTTGCACGAATCAAAGAGACGAGAAAGGATGTTTGTCGCATTTTTGTGATCATCATTGTTGGGATCCCGATATTTTGCATGTATTCCCAGATTCAATTCCTCCACCTCTAAATTGAAAAGGGCATGAGCAAAATCTGGACGATCTTTGAAAAGTGAAAGGAATTGAGCATTCAAATGGAAACGCAAGTTTTTGAGCAGTTGAAATTTCCCAAGAGACTGGAGAACCTCAAATTCTTGAATGGTAATGGGCGGACGAACAAAAATGTTGGTTTCATGCAAGTAAAGTGATTTCAGATTGACTGCAGCCTTCAAAAGATCCTGGAGAATTTGGAAGTAGTCTGCAGTATAAGGGCATGTAAAACGAAGGGTTTTTAAATGAGGAAGCTGAAATTTTGATTCAATTGGAACTGGAACTGCAAGTTGGCCTGGATTTATTTCTACCGGTTTTTGGTGTTGGTTTTGGTTTGAAAAGGGAAACAATTTGACATTTGCTGAACCAGGTGCTGGCATTTCAAATTCCAAGGATAAATTTTCAAGTAGTGGAACTTGATTTAGAAGCAAATCTCCAAACTGTGCTCCCAAAATTATAATTCCGCTGCCATCAAGAACATTAGGGAATTTCAAGTGGAGACCTTTGATAGTTTGATCCGGGTCTGAATTTGAATTTTGACTTGACGAGGATTCTGATGAGGAAAAGAACTTGAGAAACGCTTTAAAATTTGGGTTGTCAAAAAATTGGGTTGCGATTGAGCTTCTTGAGATTTCAAAGGCAAAATGAGCATAGGGAACATTTTTAGATTTTTTCATGAAAAATACAAAATCTTTTAAATTATTATCTACTGGTCTAAAATATCTGCCTTGCCGCAGCATAAGCCTAAACTTATTTTTCTCTCGAAACTCAAACCGGACTCGAGCGTCTGGTCTGTGGCACAAAACACTACTTGCAATTGAATTAAGATTCCGGTTGACAAGGCGAAGAGCGAAAAGGCTGCGAGTGTCCAGACATTTTAAAATTTCCACCAACATCTGGAAATAAATTGAAAATTGAAACAAAATGATAATAATTATTATTATTATTATTATTAATTGTAATCAAAATCAACATCATGAGCTGTATTAAATTAGTAATACAACTTTTCACAATTCATTTATCATAAAAATTATCACATGAATAAAATACTGAATTGCGGCTTTTATCTTTTCCGCACCACTTTTTTGTTTTGACTCGAAACTCGAGATAAAAATAGGAACAAAAACTAAATGTTTCTGCTTAAAATGTTTTTTTACCTCTGGTGGCAAATCGTTGATCGAGGCTTCTTCCACATTTAGCTCTTGACCTTGACCTTGACCTGGATTTGATAACAGTTCAACTGTTTTCATGTTCTTGTTTGTTGTGTTTTCTCCATCAATTTTATCCCGTCTGTCCGATGGACTTTGATTTTGTTCTTGTGACATTTTCAATTCTCAATTCTCACGGATATTGAGTACGTTGAAATTTAAGTCTCCAAAAAAACACAGATTTGTAATTTATTATTTTTAAATCAGCTTGCGGTGTCAAAAACAATTTTTAGTTGACTAAGAAATTATAATTTTGATTTCACACAAAACACAGAATGTAAAATCCTGAATCGACGAAGAAAAACATAAATTGAGATTTCAATTGAATTTCCAGCTCCCGTCCAAAACGTTGCATGGATTTCTACAAATGTTTTTCTTTCCAATTTTCAGGTTTATTAATAATCTAAGCTCGTGGACAAAATATATTTGAGTAAAAGTACAGAAATTGTTAGAGTACAAAAACGGATGAAAATGGATAAGGAATAAAGTTGCATGAATTTTGTACTTCATTATCTATTTATGATGAGCAAGAATACAACAAAGTTCAAATAAACTAATCTTTATTTTCCACTTTCTCCATGTAAAAACGTATATTATAATGAATTATGACATTTTCAATTTTTGTATAATTTATTTTCACTCATATTATGTGTATTATATTATATTATGGAAATTCATATCATCTTGGATCTTGGACAATGCGAATGGACACATAAGTAAAATTGTAGTATTAGTATTTAGTATTAGTCTATAACTTTAGGCTTTATTATTCTGCCACCCTCTGAATGAAGAATCTCGTGTCTCGTGTCTTCCAGTTTAGCTCGATTTCCAGGGTTTTTTGCCTATTATACTGCGAAAAAATAGAATTTATTTATCATAAAACGGGAAAGGCAAAACCTGACGTAGCTCTTAAAAAACTTCTAGTTACCTTTTTTCAGCTCGTTGTGAATTCTTCCCCAGCAGGAGAAACAGATGAGGGTATTTTTGTCCACAGTAAAGTTCCAGTCCGTAAAGATTTTTGCATTCAAAATCTGAGGATATTCTCTAATTTCCTTGAGGAGCTGCGGTTTAATTTGTGTAACACCATGTGTATTTTTAATGCTTGGATGTTTCTTCTTTCCTCTATTCACACAACGGGGTTGTCCAGCGACGCTTCTTCCCTTTTTCGTCCTGAACAATGTCCGTGACATTTTGGATTTTGAATGTGAATTAGCTAAAGAATTTTAATTCTGATGTTCAAAGACGGATCAAATGGGCGCTATTGTGATTCTGTGACACGAGATGTCTCATGAGTCGCGCTCCATTTGAATGTTCATCATGTACATTATTAGCACCCAAAATCCACTTAATTATTATTAAAATCGATAACTTTTTAAATACTTGACCGATCTTTACCAAATTTGTCCCACAAATTCACAAATATGCCAAAGAAACATTGTTACTTAATTAAAATCCTTAAAATTCAATTCTCGAATAATAATAATAATAAAACAAGTGTCTTTGTAAAGAGTGTCAACTTTAGTTAAATTTTAACGGACTTGTAAATTAAATATCAATGTGAAATGAAGTAGAGATTGTGGTGCTTGTGTTTTCCCTTCAAATGAGTCCAAAATCATGATATTTGGTTTTGATTTGTGGACGCTGATACATTTTTTCCAAAGCAGTTTTTGTAATGCTAAAAGTCCCTGCTTGACGTGTCTTTAAATTCACAACCACTGCACTGGTGTTAGAGAACTAGATTAACATTTTCTTTCTGGAAAATCCCATGTCAAAGTTTAAGTGTTGGGTTGTTTGTATAATTGCTTTGCTTACTGCGCATGCTCATTTGCAGTTCCATCTTTTGTAACGTACGGACTGGAACATTTAAATTTCAGCATGGTCTTTTGATTGCTGATAAACAAGGTAAATTTCCATGGACCATCATCAGTTCTCCACTTTTGAGGGCAAAAGAATTTGCGCAAATTTTCCGAGCGACGTGGAAACCCAACAAAACATTTTCAATCCATTCCCTTGGGAAAATGTACATACGCCGGATTCGGAATTTATGGGCAAAGTGGCAAAACATCCGTTTTACTGCAAAGCAAAATATTTCTTGTTTTGTCTTTTTTTTCATTGTTAATACGCGTAAATATTTTTCTAAGGATTTTGTTAAAATCAAATGTAGGACATTTTCTACTTTTTACAATATGTCAAATAAATTACAAGATTTCCTCCCGTCTGCCGTCGCTGCCCGTTCTTGCAATCGACTGGGTATTGTCAACTGTCAAGTTTGTTTGATGCAGAGATTAATTAAACTAATTGCTTTATTTCGTTTACGTAAACTTTGTCAAAATCGTGGATTCAGCAACATCGGTACAATAATGAAATCGGGGGAAAGTTCAGAGAATTTTGATAATTTTGAAAAAAATTTAACATGAGCAAAGTTCAACAAGAGTTTGAGGAAAATCACTAAGCATCAACTCTGTAAAATAGATTCCCGTTCTTTGAATTGTGAACGAGCGCAATGTAAACTATTTACGATTTATGATGAATTATTTAATAAATTGTTTGAATTCGAGCTGCAAGATCTTCGTTCTGAAATGAGGTTGGAAAAATCTTGAACGGCGTTCAATCAAACTATTTACTAAATGCTCCTGGTTCATGATTCATTATTTTTCATTGTCGCAGTTTTACGCCGTTTAAGTAATTTACACAAATTGCATCAGTTTAAAGGACAAAGTTATAAAAAGAGTATGGGTTTTCAGGAGTACCAAGATGAAAAAGACCAATAAAAGTGAGTAAATACAGTGAGAATTTTTAAGATTTTTCCGTCTTCTGTGTTACAGCTGTGTTAATTGTTTGTGGTAAGAAGTGCAAATGCTGGTTGTTTGACTCTAAATGTTTTCCGCTGGACTGGAACTTTGAATTTTAAGCCTAAAGTTTCAAGTCTGTATTTTTTGACAGTATCAAACTTGAAAGCGCAAGCTAAAACTGACTTGTTTCTTCATTCTTCACAATTAATTTTCAATGAGCTTCATAGGTTCCAAGAACGAGTATTTAATATATAAATAACTTCAAATCAAGTTTCCGCGAAACGTACTTTGATTTGTGTCTGATTCAATATTTGATTTCGACGCCGATCGAATTTTTTTTCTACTTATTTAACTCTTCTTTAACAAGATTTATTTTTGGAGACATTGAAACTGGGAAACTGAACAATGAAAATATAATAATTTCTAAAGCTGCCACAACAATCACAACTAAATTTTTGTGCATTAAGAATTAAGATTCTGGATTGGGAATATTTAAAAATATTTAAAGTGGTTTCGCTTCAAAATGTACTTTTTGTTTGGTTTTGAAACAGCGTCATGTCATAATCTACTCTTTGCTTCAACTTGACCTCGTCCGCAGTCTTCTTCCGCGATGTACCCCCAATTTGGGATGATATTGACTAGATTTGTGAATTTAAAACGAAATACACGATCGACAACCGAGCTACCAGAGAATTTTCGAACTTCGTATGAGGTAGAATCAAACCATATTAAATGTTAATTATAATCCATAAGCATCAAAAACACACAAATAAGTGACAAGGACGTCATTATTTAAGCTTGAAATATTTATTTAGTTGAAAAATTGAAATTGAATTATTTCAAAACTTTTCATTTACCAAGTTGCATGTCCATGTTTTTCTGTAATTTTATGCTGTAAACAATACTAATATTCAACATTCAACAACAATCTTCAAAGTAGTATCCTAGTAACTCCTAATTTA
>JAQGBH010004883.1:0-15593 GCA_034698265.1 Sminthurinus aureus
GGTTTTTTCAAGTGACTTGGAATTTTCAAGTCACTTCAAATTTTCGAGTCACTTGGAAATTTTTTCGCTGTTTTATCCAGTGTAAGGTAAATTTTTTCTCAATTTTACCTAGTGCAAACCCCGAAATTTTTCCAAGTGACTTGAAAATCGCAAGTCACTTGGAAAATCCAAGTCACTTGGAAAATCCAAGTCACTTGAAAAATCCAAGTCACTTGGAAATTTTCCAAGTGACTCACTTGAAACTTAAATGTCCGTAGTGACCCTAACTTACGTTTGGTCAAGGTCAGAGGTCATAACTCTTTGACCGCACAACAATGTTGCTCTTGACGCTTGTGCTCATCTTCCTCGTGACGGAGACGCCAGACGTCTTACTCAGAATCTCTTACGTTTTTGTCAAGGCCGACGGACTTAGCTACGAATGTCTAGTTCCCGCCGTTTTTTTCGTAATGACCCTCGAATGTCTCAGTAGTTGTAGCAGCTTTTTTATCTATCTTGGGATGAGCACAAGTTTTCGCAACGTTTTTCTAAGAATGTTTCAGCAAAAAGATAAGAAATAAGTAAAGAAATAGGCTATAAAATAAAATATGCTCCAAAATGCAGATACAATAAATTGTTACCTTTTTCAACAAAATTTAGTACTCATTTAAAACTTGTATAGAGGTTTTTTACTATTTTTGACGCGTGATAAAAAAATTAAGGAAATTTAAGACAATTTTCATATTTTATTCAAATTCACCAGCCACTAGTCACTGTCACCCGTTACCAAGGTAGGCCATAAGGAAGCGCGGGAAACAGAAATATCGTGAGCCAAACGGTCGGAACGACGAAGAGCAGGTACAAAATGAGGAACACGTCTAAAAAATAATTGCAAATAAATAAATTAAACCAATTAAGCATTCCGTTTTCCCTCATACGGCGCCAAAACAATGAAAAGAAAGAAAATGGATTTAAAAATATTAAACTGTCTTATATAATTTATACAAAAATCAGAAATGTGTGTAAAAAATACGTACCAAGATGAATGTTCAAAGCGACGTAAATGTAGTCATCGGGTGTCAATCGTTTGTCCTTGTCCTCTTCTTTTCCACTGGCACTGTTGCGGAGGAGACGTTGAGTATCACAGACCAAACCGAAGCAGAACCAGAAGGCACAGAAACTTGCAACCAAGATACTGTTGATTGGGAAGATTCTTATCAGGAATTTAGCACACAAGCCATTTAGCAGGAACACCACGATAAAAACCAACACAATTCCTCTCTTGGGTGTAAATCCGCATTTTTTTTGGAACGCAAACAGTGTTATACAGAGTGTGACCGTTCCAATTATTCCCACAAACAGAATTATTCCCTGCAAAATTAAATTTACAATTATACATTACGCGAATAAAAATTTGTGCTGTATAATTTCATTTTTATTGTGCCAAAATTCAAAATTCAATGTTCAATGTTCAAAAATTCAAGAATCTGTCTGCTTACTGGAGCTCCTATTACAGTGACTGCACTTCCGAGTACGCTTCCTTCAACCAGCGTGAATACCACCAAAATTACTACATGTCCTGGTGATTTTCTTTTCCAATTTGTGCAACAACAACAGAATGGAATCAGCATCAGCGGGCTCAGGAAAATAACTAAATTTAAAAAAAAACCAAACTTGTTATATTATTTGCTTCAGGTGATAAAAAAAATCGTCGCCAAGTGAGGAATTTTAAATTTATTTAAATACTTTATTTTATTATATGAAAAAATACCTGAATGAAAATACGCCCATTTGAAATGGACGGTAAGGAATAAGAGTGCTTTGATACACAACATGGTGAAACATAATTGAATTGAAAGAATTCCGTAAACTTTGAAGATGAAGCCCTGTCGGATGGAAGCGTCTGAAAGTCCACAAGTTTCTGTTTCTGTTTCTGTCCCTGGACTCGGACTGGGATTTGGATTTGGAATGGAGTTCATCTCAATTTCAATGTCAACTCCAACTCGAGTAGAATTTTCATCTGTATTCAGACAAAATACAAAATATAAAAGTCAAAACACAAAACACAGAATGAATTGCAAACTGTAGAAAATAAATTCAAATCCAAAGGAGCAGAATATTCAAAAATGAATGAAAATTTGATAGGTAATCATGACACTTTTTCCAGTTGCACCATTGACAATTGACAATTGACAGTGTTTTAATACCTTGTCTACCAAATGACATTTCTTTTTGTCTACTGCAGTTATAATGCAGTATTTTCTAGACTCTAGATTCTAGTTTCTAGATATTTTAAGGGCTCGGGAGAACATTGCCGTTTTATTGACACAAATTATTGATTAAATTCTCACATTGTGAATTTTTATGTCCAAAAGAAAGGAGCACTAAAATAAATAAATGTGCAAAAAAACAGCACAAATTCAGTTTGTCAATTCAACTTGTCTTGATTCTTGACATTTTTCTTTTATTCCATGGATTTTGTAATTTGTACCCAGCGCTTAGATTTACTCTTGTCTCGCTTCTCCGTCTGTTTCCGATCTCCGACTTCCACTTCTCTTCTCGTGCACACTACACATTACACATCCCATCTAGGTATCTCATGCCGAGCAATTCAGAGCTCAGAACGCATACTCCGTTCACTGTGCTCTGTGCATTGCATTAGGCATCTGGGTGATGCCTGGAAAAAGAGGGAAACCAAAGTGTACCGTCAGCTGTGATGTGTGATGTAGGAGAGAGACAACTTTGGATTGGAGTTGAAATGTTGAAATGTTCTCTCTTTGATTCAAGCTGGAACGAGAACCCGAAGAAAAGAATACTCAGCTTCACTTGGTGAACATGGACTGACTTTTCTGCATACTGTGCACTGTGCATTGTGCATGTTTTGAATGGGTTCATGTTCATCAATTTCAAATATCAAATACTGGATTTTATATCACTCCATGCTCAACGCTCAGGAATTTTCTTGGCTTTGCAGTAAAACTAAATAACAAAGCAGCAAACTTTGCGAATTAAATTTCCCAGCATAAAGAAAGGAAGAGCAAAGTGTGGGTGTGTGTGTGAATATTCACAATTCTAATTCTGTTTGAATGAACTGACTCGATTTACCAGCAAATGAATGAATGCGTCAAAGAGAGATGAGTTGAAAACAGAAAACAGTCTTGCAATATGAAATATGAACGTTGCACATATGAAATATCACGTCGTTATGCGTAAGAGTTAGTATGCTGCGTAGCTCACTCCACACTCCACACAACTAGCATACCACAAAAAACAGAACAAAGCTTCGTCCAGCTTGTACAAAATTGTTTGCAAAGGGACAAAAATTACCTAAAAACCCAATAATATTTAATAATAACCTTTGCTGAATCACGAATGAGTAATAAATAATCAAAGATTTACAGTTTACAGTAATTGGACTCATTGCTCAATTCTTTCATCATGTTTGCCGTTTGCATCATCATCGCCAAAATTTCCTGATAAATCAAAGTTGCGTTGCGTAATTGATGAAGGTTGAACGTTGAATTTTGAAGAACACTTGAGCACAAAATGAGATAATTTTTACAGTCCTGAGAATTGCGAAGTACACAAAACATATTATAGATTTGTGATGATGCTTGTTAGCTTGGTTTGGGTTTTCACTTTGAATGATTACACATGAGCCGCCGACAGGTGATACAATGTAATTTTTGGATAAACACTCGACAAATGACAAATGCTATCTATTTTTACTATGATAGCAAGATAATCTGAATCACATTCTCGCGTATAAATAGCATGAAATAAAAGTCAAGCATCACAAATAACAATTCCCACTTCCCAGCAGTTAAAACAACAAGTTTCATTCCAAAAAAAATAAAATAAAAATAAAATCGTCATGACCTTTTCCCTAATTTTGGTCATCCTCGTCTCAATCTCAATTGGTGTAAAACCCACTACTGCAGATTGCCCTCCGCCGATTCAAGGATCGCCCTGCTCCTGTGACCCCGTGGAAAACTCCATCATTTGTCATGGAGTCAACACCCAGCAGGAATTTGACGACTTTTTTACCACATTTTACAACCACAACCGAAACCAACTCAAAAATCAAGGTCAGGTCACTGGGGTCAAAACTACTGTGCAAATCAACGAGCTGAGACTGGACAGTCTAAACACCGTAACTTTGGAGATAAACAAACTCGAAAATTTCAAAATCAACCTCCTCCACATCGTTCAATGTACAAGGGTCACAGAATTTACCAGTCCGTGCTGTCTAATGGGTTCCATTGAAATCAGCAACTTATTTTTGGAATCAAACTGGTGGTCACAATCTCGAGTAATGAATGTATTTCTGCATCACGTCGTTGGCATCAAAGAGTTTAAGGCGCGTAATTCGACGATAGAGGATATTGAAGAAACCATCTCCATGATAAGCAGCGCGGAAGTTTTGGACCTTAAGGACAATTTTATTACTGGAGTCGATCGTCGCACATTCGAGTATCTTCCCCGAGTTCAGTACATTGGATTGGAGAATAATATGATTAGCCTTGTCGATGCCGATGCTTTCGATCCCGGCAATCCCGCTCCGGATCTCATCACCGCTGTTCTCACCATCAACATGACCGGAAATCAGATGACTGATGGCAATTGGAGTCCTACAAGTGGAATAGCGAGTCTCTTTCGGCCATCCATTCTCGACTTGAGCCACAACAACTTTGTCTACATTTCCAGTCCGAATTTTGAAACTTATTTGTTTTCAAATCCCAAAAATGTGCTCATCCTCAACGGCAACACTTTTCTCTGTGATGGGCGAATGGGATGGCTGAGGGATGCAAAACAACTTTTGGAGCATCGAGTTCACGGTATTGACTGTCTTAATGACCCGGGGCAAACTATTTTTACCACTAGTTTACCACTCGATCCGTGATAATGATAAAAAAGAGTGGCTCAAATTCTTGATTCATTTGGTCTAGAATTTAGAATCTAGAGGATTTGCATCAAAATTAAAGAGATTTTTCATGTTAAATAAATCTTTTAATAAATTATTCAAGGTTGAAAAATGTATAATTTGCAAATTGGAAATGCCTTCTGGCGAATGATTCAGTTTATTTAAAAATCCTGTTTACTCTCTCTTAATAAATGGTAATGCAAATGGACACAGAAAAGGAGATTTATCATCAACATTATTTCAATTATTGTCATTTTTTCGCCTCAAATCTTGAATCTTGAAACTTGAAACCCTTTATCTTTCACAAAAGCTCAAGAACATAATTTCACATGGAGAATTCCCAACGTTATTTTTTTCGTTGACGCTTTAGCTTCCGTATTAGAGCGTGCTTTCGTGCACTTCAAATCCTAAACGGCGTTGAATTCATGCATAGTCTTTGTATCCGTTGTGTACAAATTACAAACGAAATATCTGTTTTAATTCAACGTCAATTATTTTTTACCACGTCCAATTCCCGTCTTCTTCACTAAAACTCTTTTTGTACCAACAAACTTGCAGAAAGGGAAAAAGATTCTGGTTCAATTTGGTTCAAAACACAATTTATTTGCACAAATCTCAAGATGTCAAGATCTCAACATCTCAAGTCTGCTCATTACATTCAAGTGCAAATAACTCCAGAATTAAGAATCAAGAATCGTTGATGAAAAATTACAATTGGAAAACATGGCATTTTTCTTATTTATTTATTCACTTGCTTGACGTTTCAGCTATTATACATTTATCATACAGATTACAGAGCTTTTAATTGTGATGTAATTTAAATTAGAATTTGTTTGAGTACTGCTGTTTGTTCATTTAATTAGAGATCCGGTGTTTATGAAACTGGAGTTGGTCATTGATCATCCGTGACCTGGGAATCGGTTTGTCGTTTGTCCTTATCCCCACCAATTATAATCATCTTCCGAATCAGTGTACACCTCACTGTATGTAGACTCACACGAATCCTCGCCCACGTCATCGTCCGAATCATCTTCAGAATCACTGTAAAATTCATTTTTATGAAGGGATTCATGTGTTGAAGAGCCGCAGAAATTCCTACAAAAACCACAAAAACAAAAACTGAACGGAAAATGTGGAACAACATTTCCCGACAAATTTTTCAACCAAAATACTAAAATCCCTTATTCCGACAATAAAACATATTCAGTCGACTGATCCAACCGTCCTTGAGGTCCAAATCTGAAATTTGTGCTTTTCAAAATTTACTGTTTTAAAAACGGTGTGTGTATACAAACGATGGACACCACTGAATTCAGGACGTTAAAATCAATCGGTTGATTTAACTTTTTTTTAAATCCCGAGATAATTGGTGAATGTGCATGGTCAGTTGTTTAACCACTTGTTTTAAAAAATTTGGACCGTCCAGTTTTCAAATTTATGCTATTTAAAACTCCTTATACTGCCCATTCGGAAATTTCAACATCGCTTTCAGATTTAGCATACAAAAAGCGACCTGCATTCTAATATTTTTTGACTTGTCCAGTCTTTTGCAAATTGAAAAATCTAACCCAAATTTTAAATTACTTGACGGTATTTGCTGTTTTTGTAACTTTAAATTTTGGATTTTGGATTCTGGACAATCGAATTCAGAGTTTGATTCAAAGTATGTAAAATGAAAAATGTTCGAAATTTATGTAGAAATAATGAGATGAAATCAGAAAACTTGATTAATTTCATTCAATGGATAAAATTAGTTTTGATTATTTGTAAATAAACAGCCTGCCTGCCTTCATTTGTGTACTAAAATTTCAAAGCAATTTTGAGCGAACGATTCAAAACCTCAAAAATTTTAAACGGCCTCAAACTTTTGCAATATTTTGAGAGAGTCTTTATGGAGGTCTTTACAATCCAATATCTTGAAGGAGATGAAAGAACTCTTCTGTCTGCATCTAATTTATGAAAATAATGTGGTTACTCATGTCCACTTTCTATTATTTCTTTGCCGTTCGCCATTTCCAAGATTTCCCCTTTTTGGCTTCCTTCTGCCTTTACAGGGCTCTGGTCTACTTCGTCATGTACAAACACGCCTTTTCCATCCCCGTAAATATGGAACAATTGAAACAAAAATTCCTCGTCACAGATCAAGTATCCACGTCTCCATAAAAATCAACAACATCCACACAAAATGCTGGATGCTTGTGGCGGGAAATGAAAGGGCAAATCCGGAGAATTCGAGATATCGGGACAAGAGTTAGCAATTTCCACAAGATGGAACGACAATCCACGCTCGACTTTATTGACTTTGTCGTTCGTTAAAATCAAACTTGGTTTAATTCTGAATCACATTCCCGGGCATCGAATAATAACTACACTTTATTATTCAACCTCTTTCGTAATTTTAAGTCCAAATGATTTAATTAATTTAGTTTGTAATTCGAATATACATTTTGACACTAATTTATCTTTTGAGTAGCGAAATCTTTTTTGAAATTGTTTAGTTCCTACTATTATTTTTTTTTGTGTTGACGCCAGCGTTTATTTTGTAAATATTTGCTGTTGAACTTAAAATTATTATTTTCTAGATTAGTCTAATAGACCCTGCTGTCTACCGAAACATTTAACAAATACATAATTATTACTGTTGATTTATTCAAGATAATCCAATCATAAACACATACGCAACATTATCACAAAGTTGAAGATAGTGTTACATAAATTTTGATAGGGTAGACCAAATCATATATTAACCTATGGAAATCTTCAAATAGAAGGGGTATGTAAGGAAAAGACGAAGAAATCTACAACGCTAGTTAAAGCGCTGCAGGAAAAAGAGGGCAAACATTAAATATATACATAATACATAATACATAACGTATTACTCATCACGTAATAATCGTTTAAGTGTTGGCATAGTAGATGTCTGATACCTCCAATTTTTGCAAATCACGACACAAACGTTTTGACAGTTTTTGTTATATCGAGAACAATATTTAGGTGTAATTTTATAAGGTTCTATTCAGTTATTATATCTAGGATTTTTTAGTATATTTGTTCCAAAACTTAACAACATATTCTTCCTTCCTAGCTATCTTAACCAGAGTTGATAGTTGCTTGTGATTCCAAAAGGCGATTCAACTTAAGGAATTCGGTTGCTGAATTCGCAAAACATAAAAACTAATAGCAACTCGAAAATTTATTCATTTTTTTGTAGTTTCAATTTTTTTCTTACACTTTTCTGCTTTGCCTTGCAAGAAAATTGAAGACTTTGCAAGGCCTGGATATGAATTTTCAAAAATTCCCAATAAATTTGATAAACAAATAATTAACTTTCCAGTTGCTATTGGTTTTTATGATTTGCGAATTCAACAACCGAATTCCTTAAGTTGAATCGCCTTTTGGAATCACCAGCAACTATTAACTTTGAGCTTAACTAAACTATATTTATTACAAACCCTATAATATTTTCTATTACTTAAGTACTTACCACACCTTAAACATCTTTTCCCAATATTATTCAAGTTTTTATTATGCTTATCATTTAAACTAGGACCCCAAAGTAAAACTCCGTATTATAGCACACTTCCTATATGTAAAATGTAAATATTAATAAGCCTTTCTATCAAAAGACTACACAATTTAAGTTTTCTAAGAATAAAGAATTTTTTACAGGCTTTTGAACATATTTCATCAACATGGTCATTCCAAAAAGAAATATAACTACTTATTATTATAACGAGTAGTTTGGCGATGATAACAATCGGTACTTTTTTATGATCAATATACATACGTAGGGTGCCCGAATATAAATAAGAATGATTGATTATTTCTGACATACGCAGAGCCATGTATTGTAGTTGTAGTATATGATTGAGAACGACGAAATAATGTTGCACACAAAATGTTATGGAATGAAAATTTAAAGGGAGCAAATGGGAGTTGTTTGAAATTTTTTGATCGAAAAAAAATTAGTCAACTTAGAAATTCAAACATCGAATTTTTCTGAGTTTTTTATTTTTACTTAACAACCAACCAAAGGAAATCTGTGATTATTTAGTGGTAGTAAGCTCTAAGTCTGCACAACATTATAGTGCTGTACCAAGTGCGTACACAAGGAACTATATGGGAAAACTTAGGTTTGAAAATGAGATGTGTCTTTCACCTTCAACCACTGACATGGCCAAAGTCAACATGCCGTAAATGGCGTACCCCTTATCGTAGGGCCTCCAAATCAAGTCCCATGGAAGGTTGAAAAATTGGGCCTTCTCACTAGGCTGGCCACAAAATTCCTCCATAACTTCGTTGGTAGTGGCAAAGTTTTTTGCATTTTGATTACAAAGGCTTGTTGTCTGGGCCCAAGAAATCTCAAATTACATTTTTGAAAATTGTTTTTTTAAAACTCCGTGAAACATATGATTTCGTTCCTCAATCAATGAATGCACTGGAGACTTATGTTATCGATTATGACCATAAAAGAAGCAGACACCTACGGCGGAAAGGTGAAAGGAAGAGAAAGCATCAACACACTCAAAGTTTCAACAATCAAATGGCTTGACTTTGACTTGGATATTCTAAGGCACGCGGCAGATTTCATTAGTTAACCTTATTACCCCGAGAACAACAAGACTTGACTCTGTATATGCTGTGACTTTGAATCATTTTGATGCTCGCATTAAAGAGAATTAAAAGTTGAAACATTGTCACAAAACTTTTGTCAAGAAAAACGGTACCGTTCAAAATGCCAAATTTTCATACGGCATTTTTAAGCAAAATCGGGGGTGAAGAAATTTTTCACCCAGGTATTTTGTATGTCTTATCTCGTGCTTAAACCTCCTGTTCCGCGACTTAAAGAAATCCCTGAATGGAAGGATATTTTGTGGAAAACAGAAAATCGAGTCCCCTGTCACAAAGTTTTTTGACTCCAAAAAGAAACAATTTTTTTCTCAGGGTATTCAATCGTCAGAATACCGCTGGTGGTTATATATTATGTTAAACAGAGAGTGCTTTTAGAAAAATAAATAAACTTTGTTCAAACTTATTTACGTTAAAAAATATTCAATCATTCTTATTAATATTCGGGCGACCTCGTATTATTGTTACTAAATTTTTTTCGAACCTAGGTAACCTTCAACTTCTGCAGTTCAACGTTGCCCAGCATTTAAACTTTTCAGAATTTCAACTTTTTAGGACTTCAACTTGCCGTATTTCACCCCTCAACAATTCAACTTCCAGCATTTCATCCCCGTGCATTTTAACTCTTACCATTTTACCATTTTAACTGAAGTTGAAATGCTGGAGGTGAAATGTCCAAGTTGAACTGTAAAAGGGGAGCCTTCCTTATACCATTTTTTTCCTTTAGATACATCTACTATAATCATGTTACACTTATCCGGATTGAGTCTAATTTTGTAGGTTTCCTTGGCTTTCTATGATTTCTAATTTTTCCTAGTTGTCGCAAAATGGCGTTGTACATGTACCTTATTTGCATAAGCATGACCTTGTAGTTGCAATAATAGATAAGCTCTAGAAAAATTGTGATACCAGGTCCAATCAGGCAGATTAAAAAGACAAAGAAGACGAGTCCAATGTCACTGTCTTTAAATGAGAGTTGTTTGTAATCCGCGACTATTTCCGTGTCATAGAAATCCGGATCAATTTGCCTTTTCAGGTCCCTTCTTGTCATCCAGTTTTCCCAGAACTCATAAATTCCACTGTGACTAATCGCCATAAATCGTTTGGTAATTAGGCCGTGTTGTTCTTTGTAAAACCAGTCTTTGACGGTGAAGCCAGTCATTTTCCTGAAAGAAGTGTCCATTTCCTGCTCATTGGACTTGTGACTGTGGGCGAATTTTAGACTTGGATTTTCATTCATCTTTTTTTTGTAAACTTGCCAAAAGTATTCCCATTCACTCGATGGAAAAACCAGTGCACTTTTCATTTTCATTTTTCTCTTCTGTCCCTCTTTCTTAAACTCCTTTTCTCCGGTTTTGGTTCCTTTTCCTTTTCCTTTCTTTGCCTCTTGGTCAATTAGCTTGGAAATTTCATTCGGGTCTGGGGGTACTCCCCTGGTTTCTTTGTTCAGTCGTCGAACCATTTGCACGACCTGAATGCACTCTTCTTTTTTCCGACACAAGTTTCCTTTGGAAGATGACAGGTAGTTTAGACATACTTTCATACAAACACGGCACACCGCCGGCAAGTTTTGTCCAAAAGGACAAACTTTAACTCTGTCCCACGTAGTTGGAGTTCGGAAGGGGGCGACAAATTCCTGAGTTGTATCTGGTTCATACCCAATTTTGGTGAAGTAGATGAAAAATCCAGAGTCAGCGGACCAGATTTGTGACAGGTTTTTCCACTTAGTTTCATACGGATATTTGATCACATATTCCGACTTGATGATTCCTTTGTACGCGTTTGTGATGACCACAGAAAAAATGAGCCAGAGTCCCCAAATTTTCATCCACGTTTTCTTTAAAGAGGTGTTACCAGACACGAACGGAACTTGGTCATCCGGTTGCTCGATAAAAAGCCGAAGGAGCCAAAACAGGGATTGAAAAATTATACCAGACCGTTCAAATGTAGATTTTAGCAGTGCCAATCGACCAAGTTGGTGGATCTTTGGTTCGTTTACCATTTCCGTTCCAGGTTCAAACAGGTTCCTATAAAGGTTGCGAAGGATACAGAGGAATATGATTGAAGCAAAAATAGAGGAAAAGAGCCAGGTCCAAAGCAAGGGTTGAAAAGGGGCAATGTAGACACCCAGTCCATTTTTGACATTGTAAACGCCGTCACTCGTGATGAAGTCGTAGTTGATAACTCTTGTGAAGAATATATTATAGTTGTGGTGGGATATTGAAGGCCGATTTCCCTTGACATATTCTTCCAAAATCCGGATCGGCAGCATAGTACTCTCGTGGGTGTAGCTGAGGTTCCATGGCAACAAAATGTAGTGAAAGACTTGGTTGTACACGGTCCATTTCCTATCTTGAATAACGGATTTTGTATTTAATGTGATTGGATTTGACCTTTCCAAATACAAATTTCTTGATTCAGAATCAAAATCCGAACCCGAAATCTGAATCATGACCTTTCGTGGTTTTTTCTTGCCCTTTTCAAATGCTTCGATCAGCACAGATGAACATGAGGAGGAGGATGAGGACTTGCAAAGAAATGGGATAATAATAGGTGGTGTCATGTATTTGAGAGGACAGATGTACCACCCTTTTCGTATCCTAAGTTGACCTCTTCCGCTTCGGCTCACAGCAAGTACAAAAATCCGAGCGTCGTTTATGTATATATCCCAGCGCCTAAACTCCCTCATGATGGACTTGGGGTCAACGGGACTACTGGAAAAATCCCTTTGGATGAAAAACACGTATCCGGGAACGGGTTGAAGAAACAGACAAGTTGTATGTGTTTCCCACTTACAACGGACAGAGGAAAAGGACATTTGGGTCATGAACTGAAATGAGATGAAGTTCTCACTGACCCTCCAGTCTGTTGTTTCATTTTGTCTGATGCCCTCAAAAGTGCGGGGCGGGAAAAGGGCGCGGGCAAATTTAAGTCCAGCTGTATATTTTAGTCCCAGGATCACATTCAAGACGTCGGCTCGATGCTTGTCATCCAGGGCGGAGAAAGTAATTAATTCTGTTCCATCTCTCCAGTTCCTCCTTTCTACCTTTTTCCCTCTTCCGCTCCGCCTCGTTTTAATAAGGTTCATGTCCTGGGCGGGGTCATCAAACCAAAGGTCATCAATGAGCAGAGGCACTTTGAAGTTTGAGTGATCAAAAATCTGTTTCTCATCCTCTTCCACTCTTTGCAAGTGAATGAAGGACAGAGGCAAATCAGACAGAATTGGATTCAGATCAACTGCTTGCTTTTCCACTTTCTTGTAGTTTTTCAGGGTCAAATGACAATGACAGTGAAAAACACTTAGAATGCAGATGAATGACAAAAAGTTTGACAAAATTGCCATTTTCAGCTGTTTTTGGGCTTTAATATTTTCAAAATATGGTCTTAATTTCCATCAAAAGAATTAACAAATATTTTGCTGTAGTATTTCCCGTTTTTTTCTTTTTCCAAATTCGTCGTCGGGTTATTTTTCATGTGACCAAGAAAGACAAATCAACATTTTGCAAACGTATTACCAAAAGTAAAGAGACAAAACTTGGCTATTTGTTTTGTGAACCGTGAGTCTTTGAAAAAAAAACAATCCTTTGAACACTATTTTTTCTAAGACAAATAAACAATCCTTCTTGTTATGGACATGCAATACATGTTCCGAATTCTAAAATCCAAACAAAAGTCGAAAGAAACCCGCTCTTAATAGAAATGAACACGGCGAACCGACAAAACGAGATTATAGATGGCAGAAGTGCCTTTGTCAGGTGTCAGCCCAGTTTCAAATGTATGGTGTTTATCATTTTAAATTTGGAGGTGGGGAAGGCCGGGGAAGCCATTTTGAAGTAAAATGGCTTCAGGACTAACTTGACATTTTTAGCCGCATTCAGGGAGGAAATTCTCGTACAAAGGCTAAATTTATCAAGGCGTAAAATAGCACGAGTTAAATTTGCCCCTGTGATAACACCGCGCTACATTCAGTATTCTCAAAACCAATGCTAAGTTTAGGGTTATATTGTGGTGTTAACTCGGCGGTAAGGCTAAATTTAACCTTTTCTTACGCCGAAATGCTAAATTTTGGAGTTTTACAAATTGGAAATTCCAAATACAATTATGATTTCATAAAAGTGCTTTGAATATTTTTGTATTCCAAGCTCGAATTAATTTTTGACACGTATTTAATTAATTGCGGTGATTAGTGTCAAGTGGAATAAAACGGGTTTTCCGACGTTTGGGACTTTCACAATTTGGGACTTTCACAATTTTCACCACTTTTATTCCGCGGCTGCTGATCCTCCGAAAAGTGTTATAATTAAAAACATGCTGGAATCCAAATCCCTAGAATTTTCCATTCCCTGTCCGGATCATTGGAGAGATTGTGTCAGCGCACTCATTTCTCTAAATCAAGTGGAAACGTTGAGCATCACAAACCTTGGACTGAACTTGCTGGAGCAAATCATCGACCAATGTCCCACTCAACTACATTTGCATCAGCTCCACATCGACTTTGACTACGAAATCATAAGCAACTTGATCAACAGCCACTGGAGTAACAGACGAAGGATGATTCGAGTGCTCAGCGCAATTTTCAAGAGCATCGCCAGCAGCTCTAAAAAGAACATTCCTGTGTGGATCAATGGACCTATCGGATTTCTCACTCATTTTGATGCAGCACTGGATTTGGATTTTGAAATCTCAGCAATGGAAAATGTATCACTTTTAAATTTGAGAAGAATTAACGAGGAACGACGACTGGGAAACGGAAGGCTTGCAATTGAGCAAATTGGCCAAATGGCAAACGCCAATGGCAATGCCGATGCCAATGTAAATCTCGCAGACATTCCATTTTTCCCTCGTGGTTTCAGCCTTTCTCATGCCTTTCCAAATCTGCAAACCCTCGAGCTGAGACACACAGAATTTTCTGCAGACTTTTGGGAACCGGATTGTCAGAGTTTGCCCACTGTCAAAAGCATTTCTCTACGCAAGCACATTTGTGATTTTCGGGTGCAGGAATTTTCAAAACTCCCTCAAATTTTTCCCAACCTCGTCAAAATTGAGATCACAGGCGTTCACAATTTCCCAGCCGTTGCTCATTCTCTCTGGAAATTTGGGGAATTAGAACAGCTGGAGATTAGGCTGAATGTCGGCTCATCTGCACCGGCTAATTCGAATGAGATGGGCGCGATTGACGCTGCAATCACTGGATTCACCATGGAAACCTGTCAAATGCTTGGCAAGTCGGAGGAATATCACAAGCGGGTGGGCGAAAGAGGCTACAGAATTTTGGACAGCACAGATAACTGCAGAGCAACTGGAATGGAAAAGGGCGAAGAGGAGAAAAAACAAACAAAAGCAAGAATAACTGAGAAAGACAAAGAAAACTCCTTTGAAGCTACCGGATTGGCTGCGGAGTCTCCGCGTAAATCCCTCAATTTGCGACCTCCCAAGTAAAAAAAACAAAATATACGTAAACTTTACAAATTCTTTGACTGTTTTTAAATTAAGTCAAAATACAATTGACAAAATTTTACAATCATTGTCAATTGTTATCTCATGATTTTACCTTTAAAATATCCCATGCTCTTTTCATTTATTGATTGATTTATTTATTTATTTCTAGAACTGAAAAAATTTGTAGTTAAATTTTCGGACGTAGATTGCTTTGCTGCTGGTGCAGAAATGTACCCTTTTATATCCGAGTTGAGTGGCCACTGCGCCTGTCGTTTGATGCCTCAACTCAAGTTGAAACTCTGCACTGGAACTCGAAACAGTAAGCTTAAAATTGTACTCTGATTTATAGAATTTAGAATATAGAATCCCAAAATGTGGGTTCTTTTTTATGCATTAAATATCATGTCACATGATAAATGATAAATGATCAACAAATGTTATTTTTTTTGTTGGTATTTTACGTTCAATTTTTTATCATTGTTTGTTTGCGTTTTTTTGTAGGAGTTGCCACGGCCGTTGAACACATCCCAATGAAAAACGTTCGTCTAGTAGACGTCTTCAAGCGTCCTGCTGACGTCGTAAACGTCAGGCTGACGAAATATGACGTCTAATAGACGAACGTTCT
>JAQGBH010004884.1:0-15588 GCA_034698265.1 Sminthurinus aureus
CACAAAGTGGACACAAAGTGGACACAAAGTGGACACAAAGTGGACACAAAGTGGACACAAAGTGGACACAAAGTTGAGACTCTCGACTCTCAACTCCAAGAAATCCAACCCAATTTAATCCAATTTCCCTGACTCCTGACTCTCGCGTATAATTGTAATTAACTAACTAAAACTTTATTTTTATACGGTTCATATTAAACAGTAACAAAATTAGTATTAAATAGCAGAAAATTAGTCCCAGTCCCAAATTATGGTGAAACATCCGAATTACTTATATTAAGTATTTAATTATGCATACCTGAATTAAGTCCGCGTTATTTTATATTGGAATGTTGTTGATTTTTCAATTATTTTTTTAAATTGAGAATCCAAATTTTACGCTAGAGATTTGAACCCGTCGTGAGGATTCAGGATAATAAGTTGATAAATAAATTGTGTTTGTTTTTTTATTTTCCTGTCTAGTCATATGGGGATTGCACCGGATATTCCGGGTCAGTCCGGGTCTCCCTCAGATCAGTCTTCAGTCACGGATCTAATGCAACCCGCGGGAGATGCTCCAGAGAATTCTTTTCCAGACGAAGCTTTTCGAAATTCGGCCCGAGTTGTCTGTAGTAATCTACCCGGACTCGTAGCCCATCAAGTGGAAGTGTGTGAACAATTTCCGGATACCATCAAGTCCGTTTCCGAGGGAGCACGACGCGGCATTCGAGAATGTCAATATCAATTCAGGTTCAACTCTTAACCTTTTTATTCCTCAATCCTTTACTACAAACCACTCATATAGATTTATTATTCAATGTTTTAAAATTTGTAAAAAATACTTTTATTTTTATTAAATTACAAATTTTAGATGCAGATTCCAAAAAAAAAGTAAACCTTTTTTAGATAAAAGGACACTTTTAATTTCTGCTGTCTAAAATTTACATTTCATGTTCCATGTTAAACGTATAGAACTTGAAAGTTGGAACATGAAATATAGAATTTAAAATTCAAAATAAAACCGCCACAACAGACTACAAAAAAGAGGAAAAAACGCAGAAGAATTCTTCTATGTCTCAAACTTTAATTGAATTCACGACTCTAGACCAATCCGATTAATATTCGATTATACAATTTTTCCTTCATTTTTCCCATCTTACAGGCACGAACGCTGGAACTGTACAACGAGAGACGATGACTACAGTGTCTTTGGTCCAACTCTTACCAGAGGTAGGCAAATCTACCAATCTTTGGTATCTTTCTCATAATATACTTTCATATATATAATTTTGTCTTTTGTCATACCACAAGTAAAACCATGTTCAAAACTAATATCACAAAAAAATGCATATGAAAAAACCTCCGCGATTTCTTGCATAAGATATCTCCATTCTACATACATTGATCATTCATCTACGATCTACGATCTACAAGCTAATATCTACAATATACACACACCAAAAAAAAGAAAAAATATTCGTCTACGTTCTACGCTCTACGTTTTTTTCATTCAAAATTCATGCAGCGGTTCATAAATATGTATGAGCAAAAGACGCTTTTCCTATCACACAAATATGTACATAACACATTTAATTTCCAACCTAGTTGTAATTTGTATTCATGTTCCTTGTACAAAATGTGACTGTTCTCTGTTCTCTGTTCTCTGTTCCTCATATCAAAAGAGACACTCGTCTGTCATCTTTGGACTCTGTCACTCATATCATGATGAGATAGAGAAAAGCTACAACTTACAAGTGCAGCTTGGTCTCTGCTCGCTCCTCGCTTTCTTATGTTGAGAGTTGAGAATAAAGAATAGACAATAGAAGACGGAAAACTAGAAAAAAACAGAGACATGGATGCAATTTTACAACGGTTCTAGATTCTGGATTCTGGATTCTACCCATCAACTTTTCCCATTCATTCCAGCTTTAGCAAGAATTTCTTTCGTTATTCTGTAAAGAAGGCAGTGAGTGCAGTGTAGCCTGTAAAGTGTAGAAAAAATGAAAAATCCTGGAAATTAAAATAAAAATGAAAAAGAGCAGTTGATAAAAATACTTGGAAAAACATGGAATTTCCAGTGTAAAACTCCTACTGAATGAACCTGAATTTAAATCCGAGTCTTCTGGACTGAAAATATCAACGTCCTTAAAGGAACAGAAAAGCATATCTAATATCAAATATAAGTAGCTTCATACACAGTATATAATATTGTTAGGTTCCTTGGAGAATGTAGACAGAAAATCTATTAGACAGATTGAATGTTCCATTTGAAATTTGAAGAAAAGTTTAAATCAACTTGGACTCGTTTGGTTTGGTTTGGTTTGGGTGCTCAGTGTTCAGTGTTCATTGAGTCAGTGAGGCATGTATTTAGCATTTAAAAAGAAGTAGAAAACCGAGGAACTTTTCATACTTGCATTCTTACTTATATTTTAAAGAAGATTTCATGTACAATGTACATCTGTATGTGTATGTGTATGTGTGTATGCATGTGCAGTGCGTTACAAAGAACTGCTTTTGGCCCTGTTTCTTTCCCTGTCTCTGGTTTTGGTTCTGTTTTGAAATTGTAAAAAGATTTGAATATTATTATGTATTAGATGGATGAGTAGAGAGAAGAGAGTAGAGGAGGGTTGAATCCAGTTGAATCGAGTCCTTATTTTGAGGAGAGAGGAAGATGAGAGAGAGACTGTGTGAGTCCATGTAGGGAAAAGACTATTGAAAATCATTTAGCCGTAAGTTTATGAGTACTGACGCACGGGAATTATCACTAAAGCCATCTCAGTCAATGAAGATTAGCTTAACTGGTTGCTTTGCAGCCATCCTTTCGTTTGGTTTGGTTTGGCTGGCTTGTTTGTTGGAGATCCTTCCTAGCTTTTTACCTCTTCAGACTTGAGACTTGAGAGTTTAGAGCCAGAACTAGCTTCCTTGAAAGGGACGAACATGAGATTTTATTTGATAGCGAGTGTATTTCATTCAACTTGAGAAAAGGAATAAGTAGAGGCACAAAGGAAGAGATGAGATAGAGAGAAAGAGACTCCTTGATCATTTTCATTCTCTGTCTGATTTAAATCGCTATGGTGCGGGAAATGTCTTGGAGAAACATAGCTCATACATGCATAATAATGGGTAATATCTGTGTATGGAGCATGGTGAATTGGAAGAGGACAGTAGACAGTAGGACAACCAGCCACATGCAGAGCTCAGGTATGTCTTACATCTTACGCGTACATTGTACATTGTACATGCTCCTACTTACATCCAACGCACAATGTGTAATGTGTAATGCGTAATGTGTAGGCACGGCATGTCTTTTCATTGTAGACTGAAGATTGTAGATGCTTTCCAGACTAAAAACTCTCCAGCCTTCTTTTTCCATGTTTGATGTTATGTTTCAGAAGTTGGTTTAGAATTTGGAGTTGGCAGACTCGGCTCCGCTTTGTGTTTGTTCATTTTCGTCAATGAACAAAGTCTTTTGCTCTCCGTTCGTGAGATAATGGAGAGGAAATAGAGGGAAAAGTTGATAAAATATGTACAATGTACAAGGAGACGGAGATAGAAACATTCATAAGATGATTACACGCACAATGTCTACTGTCTCTACCACCATCATCATCAGCAGCATCATCATCACTTCACTTCCTATTTCCTTGATTTCTTTCCTTCCTCCCTCTCCAGTTTACAGTTTCTCACAAGTCTATATTAATCAGCACAGAACAGAACAGAATGAACTGATAAATATGATAGTGTTGAAAATAGAAAATCCTACGGTAATTAATCCCTTTGACAGATCCATACTCCATACACGAATCACTCAAATTTGGATCAACTCTGCACCAAGTTGATCAAAAATCATCCAAAACTCCAAACTACATACGTAAAAACACAAATACTGATTTTCAAGGCACAAACAGAGAGAGAGAGAGAGAGAGAAAGCGGGGGATGAAAACGGGTGAAAACCACTTTTGTTTTGTATTTTGTATTCATATCGTATTACTACTGTATTTAGTAGTTAGTAGTGAAGACTTACCGCACATTTACTCAGCTCTCAGCTCAGAATTAAAGGGAATTGAAGAGACAAGTGGGAAATGGGAAATGGAAAATGAAAATGGCAGAGATTTTACACAAAACATAACAACTTGCATCTACATTGAGCAAGTACTCACATGATAAGCTTAGCTCATTTCAGCTCAGCTAAACTAAACTAATTCAATGGAGAAAGGACGAGATAGAGATAGAGATGGAGATAGTCAAAATACTCGTATCTGGTGTTGCATGCTAGGAATACCTTTGTAAGGATGTAAAGTGTGTGCTGTGGCTTGCTCTTTGGTACGTGTTATCTTCATGTTGCATGTTTCAATTTTCTGCCATGTCGAGACAATAGACACTAGACACTAGACACTAGACATTAGACATGTCCTTGAGTACACGAGTACATGAGTAATGGAGAGTTTGAGCAAAGGAAACATTTTCTGGGAAATTCATCATCCCTCTTCGTCTTCATTTCCAGTTTCCAGCAAATTCAGAAAATTTGACTAGAATTTAGAATTTTCAAGGCTTCAGACTTCAGACATGAGGAGAAGGCGATTGTGTTTGGTGTTTGGTGTTTGGGCTGGAGTTTCTTCTACTTTCCTGATATCACGGTTTGCGGTGAAGAACCAGAGATACAGTGTAGACTCAGACTTGTGAAGTTTGAACGGGGCAGCAACGGCAAACTTGGAGTTGAGAATTGAACCTCGAACTCAAGCTGGAGCTGGAGCTAAAAATGAAAGTGAAACTGGAGATGTGCATTCAACTTTCGACTGCCATTGCCTCAGGTCCCGCCGACCGTGGTCTTGGTTGTGGTCGTAGTTGTAGTCGTAGTTAATGGATACGAAAAAGCAAGCATTCCTAGTTTAATTCAAGATAAGCTCACAAGATAGAATTTTTAATGACATTATATGCTTCAATAGCGAGGACCAAATCTAAACCGAGCCAAACCAAACCAAACAAGATGAAAGAGCACATAATATACTGATATACAGCAACCCTGAGCTCACGGACAAAATCCCTATGAAAACTCGACACTCGACACTCGACACTCGTATGTTATGTACAGTGTACACTGGAAAAACCAAATTTAAATCCAAAAGGCTCCATGCTCCATTCTCCTTTCTCCTTACACAAGCACTAAATATTATACATTACTTGTAACTAAATGTATGTTCAATTCTCGGTTCTCCGTTCTCCCACATTCACAAACTTGTGTATTATGTGTCATGTACTACTTGACAGTGTAAAGCCACAGTATAAAATCTAATAAAATATTGTCTTTTAACAAGATGAAAAGAGGAGACCAATTCCATATTAGTCCATCGTCCGCAGTCCATAGTCCGCAGCTCAAAGACAACCATATCAATGTACTTGAACAGTAATCTCCACATCTCCATCGTCATCTTCATCTCCATGTCCCTGACATGATACAGATATCCTTATCAAAAGCTGCATGTAAATGTAAAGGAATACAAACGAATACAACATGCAACTAAACGGACCACCAGCAACAACAACAACGACAACAACAACGACTACTGTGATTGTGACTAAAACTGAAACTGGAACTGTAACTGGAACCAGAATCGGAGATGACGATGACGCTGGAGATGGAAATGAAAATGAGCGTGACGATGATAAAATTTGAACAAGAGTTGGAAATTGCACTCTTTCATCCATTTTGTCATTCCCTCTTTCGTACAATGTATAATTTATTACATTTGTATTCTCTATTCTCTATATAGTGGACAACATCATCAACAAACTCTTTAATATGCATATTTCTCCAAACTCCATTTTCCATTCTCTATTGTCCATTCTCCGTATCAAAGATCAACCAATTATTTTTGCCTTTATCCCGCTTCCTACCATAAACAGCAAATAAGGGATAAAATGAAAAGTTAAATTCCGTGAAAACTGCATTCTGCATTCTGCATTCAGTATTCAGCAGGAACATGTTGGCTCGGGAATCACTAGCTTTTACGTTTGCTCTGTTGATGAAATGGAACGGGTTGATGGCTGATGGCCGATGCAAGCTTCAAGTCCTAATGATACGGGTAACTGGTACATGATGAATGATGAATATCAGTAGATGTACTTGACAATGCTCAATGCTCTTGCTACTTACACAAGTACCCTGTGCCTTGTCCAACTAATAATATATAATATCAACAATCAACATTGAACAATCAACAGGAGTAGATAAAAGATAATAAGCTGAATTGAAAAGGTACATACGGCTTATTATTATTATTATTATTATTATTACTTCAGCAGTGTTTACAGTTTACAGTTTACTATTTACACGTGTATACTTTACATTTGACGTTTTGTACCATTAACCATTAACTCACTACCTTTTATTTCCTCTTGACGGAGTCTGGAAACTCTGCTCTACTCGAAACTCAAGCACTGCAAGTATCTAGTATCTACAAGTAGGAAGAAGAAGTGGAGTGGCTGTATTAATTTCTAAATGAAAACACTCACTCACTCACTCACTCTCACTCACATTTCAAATCTGGAATAGTCTGACCAAATGAATCTTTCTAGTTTCAAGTGTTTGTGTTACTATTATTATTACTACTGTTAGTAGCAGTATCATTACATCATACATCATACATCAGAAACCTGGAATCATAGCTGTAATACTCACATGAGTGAACGCAATGGAATGGAATGGAATCGACTCTAAAATGAAAATCCAGTCCAGTCCAAGTCCAAGTCCAAGTGCAGGGCAATGAAATGAAATGGAATCACAGCTCATTCAAACTGTGAACATTGAGCATTGAACATGGAGCACTGTTGAGAATGGAGAATTGAGAACATGGAGATGATGAGGGAACAAGGGAGATTTAAAACTGACTAATATCCGTTGTTGTGAGTATAATATTAGATATTAGATATTGTATGTTGTATGCTACCCACCCTTGTCAACATATGTTCTCATCTTCTCCTCCTTTTCTTTCTGTTATTAGGGATCACATCATACAAAATGCATCATACAAAATACACAATACAAAACATGATAGAATATTATATTTTATTATAAGCTCGTACTTTGTACGCTGTGTAATAACAACAAAGAGAGATGATAAAAAAAGCATCCACCTACTTTTTGGGTCCTCACACAAAATACACAATGCTCAATGCTCAATACTCAATGCACAAAATCTGTATTCTAGTTCACTTAAAATGTACGTACTTTTCTCGAATCTCGAGTCTCGAGCCTCGAGATCAGAGATTCTAGATTCTAGATTCGAGAGCTTGGAGTTGAGAGTTGAGAGTTGATCCCATCCGTTACCATTGACATTGTAAGTTGAAATTGAAACAGCAGTTTCTCTGACTTGACTCTCTGTTTCTGTTTCTGTTTGTGATTTGTGATTACACAATCACTCACATCCACATCCAAATTCCCTCCGTAACAATATTCCATTGACATGGAATTTATTTACGAGGAACGAGAAAGGACGGACGATGAATGATGTACGCTGAACGCTGAACGTTGAAGGATGAAGGATGAGCCGTATCATAAGCCATGTGCAAGTGCAATATTCACGATCCACACTTTAGATATAGATATACATTGTACACGCATTTAGATAAAAGTCTGTTTGTCTGTTGTTTCCCAAATTCAGAATGAAATGAGAAACGAGAAACTAGCCGGGTTTTATATGCATGCGTAGTGCGTAGTGCGTAATGTGTATAAAATGCATGCCCAATGTTCACAATGTACAGTGTAGATTGTAGGCTGGACTGTAACTTGGATTGTGGATTGTGAGCCATGAGCCATGATACAGAGTGCACTTTGAGGATTTTACAAATCCTTTTCCTTTACTCTGTACTCTTTACTCCCTCCCTCATTCACCATTCAAATTCACTTCACTTCACCAATAATATCTAATATCTACAATCTACAATGGATATATCATCCGTCTACCTATGCACCATATTTATATTTGTAAAACTAATATGTACATGGAGAGAAAAGGAGAGAAATTAAATGCTTTTTCCTGTTCCGTCCATCTCTCATCCTATTATCTCCACCATGCCGTCCTCGTCTGTTTCGTCGTGTGTGTCTAATGCCTAATGTCTAATGTCTAATGCAAGAATCCTATGTAAATACAATCCAAACAAATTCAAATTTATGTAGAATCCAGAATCCAGAAACACAAATGCACGTTATACATTGTACATCTGCCAAGATCAGACCAAACCAATCCAAACAAATACAAATACAAGTACAACCCCAAATTCAAATTTAAATCCAAATCCAAAATCAGGGAAATGTCCAACATATGATTTATTTGCTCAAATTAGATACTTAGGAATGAAAATGGAATGCATGTAAACACTCCACATACTAAACACAAACACATGCCATTGGGAATATTAATGATTAATGAAGAACAGGAACTCGGTACTTGTACGTTTATGTTGTGTGCGGTGAACTAAACGCTACACGGAGAGTTGTTGAGTATTGAGTATTGAGTATTGAGTAGGGCGGAATTACAGATTACATAAATATAATATAATATAATTGATACAACTACTTGGTGCAACTGTTAAATAATTCAAGATTCAAGATATCAGTGGACTGAAAATATCAGTAGATGAAATGATGTTTAAAATAAAGGTCAATATTTAACATGTACTTTTTATTTTTACCATTCACCTTTTATGTGCATTGTGCAAACATCAAACATAGATTGGATTTGGAAATTTTGAAACTTGGAAATTTTGAGCTTTGAAAAACTTCATGCACGTCTGTCCGTCTGTCTGTCTGACTGGTGTATTTATTTGTCCGTATTTATTTCCTGTCATAATGGTTGATACAAAATCGGTGGACAAAAGGAGTCAGTTTTTTCTCTACGATTACCTATTTGGAAAGTGTTGCATGGATTGGATTGGATTGGACTTGGATTTTGATTGCGTGTGGACATGAGAGTTTTGAGTCCTGATTTTTGAGCGTACACTGCGCAATGTACAGTTGGTTTGTGTTTTGTTTGTTTGCTGATGCCACGTGGATGATGATTTTTTCATGGAGTGGATGTTCAATGTTCAGTTTTCAATTATCTGAACATTGTCAAGCTTTTACTTTTACTACGTTATACGCTGTACTTTTTACGTATGTATTAAGTATACACTGATTCAGACTGAAACTGAGACTGGACTTGAGCTAAGCTGCACAGAAGAGAAGAGAAGAGAACTGAGTCTTATCACAAGTCGAGCCAGAGGAGAATCGGTGAGGCGTGTATTATATATCTGTCTGTATCGTGTGATACAGTACACAGTCTACAGTCTACAGTCTAGAATCTAGAATCTAGAGTCCAGAGTGTAGAGTCTAGAGTCTACAGAATAAATCCATAGAAAGATGGACAGAGAATATCTTTTGCTCGCCCTCACATTCAACATTCAACTTTCAACTTTCAATTCATGTACAATTTCTGAGTGATGTGAGTGGATTTTTGTTGAGTTCAGTTTGGAGTTTGGAGTTTTGAGGGTTGATTTGATTCATTCGACTGATGGACGGATGGATGAACGGAATACGCGTTTTTGGTTTTGTGTACATTTTGTTGCCAGTGTACACTGTACAGTGTACGTTGTACTGTGTATTTGGCATTTGGGATCTCGCACTGTATTTGGTTGAGTGAAAGACAGACGATGACGTTGAGGAAGAATTTGTATTTTCTGTATGTCCGTGTTGGTGTTGGTGTTCGTGTCTGTGTCCGTGTTGGATATGAATGGAGTATGGAGTATGGAATGGATGCATAATGCATAGTGCAATGTTATGTAATATGTAATGTAATGTGCAATCCATGTCCGTATGTTTGTATATTTGGATGTATGATGTTGAACATTGAATAGACAGACGGACGCTTCTCTTTCTTCACTCTTTATTTTCACAGGTGTGTCATGAATCATGAATGGTGAATGGCAAATTAAATGATTCCAGCAAATTCACGGACCATCAAGCATCAAGCATCAAGAATCAAGAATCAAGCCTCCACTTTTCACTCTTCACCCTCTACTATTTTTTCTCCCCCTCTTCAGCTTCATCTTCTTCTCCTTGTCCTTTTTTATTCCTTTTTGTGATTTTTATGTACACATCATGTTGATGTAATATCAACATATCATCATGTATCATGTCTTATGTGTTTTGTATCTTGTACTATGGTCAATGGTCATGCTTTCATGCATTCAGTCCAGTCCAAATCAAAATCAAACTGAAGACCAAAGCTGCCCATAGCTATAATTTATAATTTATATTACAAATTAAATTGTGCGTATCATCTCGTAATTAAATGTCCTCTCTTTTCCCCTTCGTCTTTTTTCCTTAATATGGTTCACACTCTGATTCAAACTCACATTCAAAATCAAATTCAAAATCACACCAACCTTTAACATTCACACTACAAACTACACACTACCGATAACATAAAATGATAATGCTCTTCCCATCCACATTCACAGTTTATAATTTACAATACTGACCATAATCTCGGCCATATAATGCAGAATACAGAATGGAGAATTTAGAGTGTAAAGTGTAATATATAATATAATACAATCAAATCATCAAATGCAACCATTTTTGGTCATCCATCTACTCAAACCTCAAATCTCAAACCTCAAACATATACATAAAAGTATAATATAAAAGCTGTAGACTGTAGATTGTAGACATAAAATCATGGGGAGAAAAACTGCTTCACATTTTCCGTTTTGGATTTTGACATGAGGTGCCATAAAACTGATAAAAGTTTTATATGTAAAATGTAAATGTAAATGTTCATGCAGGATAGAATGTACAGTAGAGTAGGGACTGGAGAGTAGAGTCATTTTATCTGTATTCATTCATCTAGGTAATTTCGTTCCGGCTCAATCAATCCAAACTCTAAACTCTACACTCTACACTGTTGATTTTCTCAAACGCAATTCCATTCCACTTGATGTTTGATTTGATATTTGATATTTGATGAGAAGTTGCTGTTTTGCTCCGTTTTGGTCATGTTCAATGTACATGCATAATATAGACTTAGATCAAGGCAGATACCGGATACACGTTGAAATATCCTCGTTCCTCATGAATAATGCTGTGTCCATTACTGATATTCGCATGCCTCTTTTAAGTTTGATGATCTTAGAAGCTAGAAGATAGAAGGAAGATGAAGATGAAGTACAATAATTATTATTATTATTACTACTATTTATTATTTATTGTCAGTGCTTGTACGTTACACCGTATAGCGAATAATTCAGAGTGTACTGTCTAGAGTCTAGAATCTAGAGTCTAGAATCTAGAAGCTAGAGTCTAAATTGTGCGGGGTTTGAAGGGGCTTAAGAATGATCTTGAGCCTGACTGACTTTTCGGTTTCTTCTGCACAGTTGACTCTGTCAGTGACATTGGCTTTGGCTTTGGATCTGGATTCTGCATGGATTTGAGCAGCATCCTCAATCCTCCTCCCGCATCCATTCAATATTGACTTAACTTGACTTGAGTTGACTTGACTTGGATGGACTTTCATTTGGGGTTTTGTTGTCTTGTGTCTTGGATGTCGGCGGTTGGCTGTTTACTGCTGATTTGGAGTTTGGAGTTTGGAGTTTGGAGCTTCTGCTGGTGAACAATTTAGCTCGGAGCTCGGAGCCTCCAACTTTTATGTAGGTTTAAGTGGTGAAAGAGAAGGAGAAAGAGAGATGGGTGAATTGGTTTGGATTGGATCGGGTTGGATACTTTTATATGTACACTGTACACTGTACAAGTAGGCGAAGAGCCATGTCAGAATGTGCCGTGGCCGTGGAACAAATGCAAGCTATAATGGGTAATGTGTAATGTATAATATATCAATAAAAGTATGTAAAATGTAAAGGACCACTTCTTGTAAAAAGTGTACAAAGTGTCTATCTACAAAGTACAAAGTACAAACAAGGAAATATATTTTACAATTTGTAGTTTCTAGTTTCTAGTTTCTAGTCGACTACCAGCCAACAGCCAACAGCCAACTGGTAAAGAGGCAGAGTACAAAGTAGAGGAACAGAGAAGAACGGAGAGAAGGAGAAAGAGATTTGCCACGACTGGAAAGAATTCGATTAGTTACAGCCAGATGAAATGGCTTTTGGAATATTTTATTTGCCCTTTTTTCCATGTATAGTTTGGAGTTGTGGTGTAACTCTGGGAAATAAATGAATGAATTCTTTTCCTTGTTATTTTCCCCAAGACCATTTCCATTTCCATGGACAGGCAAAAAGACCGCACACAACTGTCTACACAACACAAGTACAAGTAGTACCTATTACAGTGAACAGTAGTATTCCATCATTCCCCGTTCTCTCTCCTGGTATAATATGTGAAGCTTAAGCTTCGGCTTCAGCTTGAGCCACTATTTGAACTCTCCTTCTCCAGAGCCAGAGCCAGAGCCAGAGCCAGGGTTCCAGACAATTCATCTTGGTTACTGATATTTCTCCCATTCATCTCCTCGTCCTCATTCTCATTCTCGTTCGGGTCCTCTTTTTACTTATGTAGAGAATGGACAGGCATTAACATGAGGACTATTCCCATTCTTTCCTCTTTTCCATGAATTTTTTATATCAAGGAACAATAAAATACAAATACAAATTATGTACAATGTACGCAAGTTAAAAAGGACAAATTTGAGGTTTAGATTTTTTCCTCTCTTCCACATTCAACACTCGAAACTGGAAATGGAAATTCCATGGCGTGAATTTTCAATTGCATGTCGTAAATTTCACTTCACAATTCACATTGTGAATACATGTAACATGTAAGCTGTCCAATAATGTCCGATGTCTGATTTCTAATACGCATTCTGTATTCTGTATGCCGTATGCATAATATTTTTTGTGCAGCATGATCAAATGCAAATTAAAGGAAAACAAAAACAAAAACGACAGCGTTTATACGTATTATAGATATACCATATACCATGTGCACTGTGCACATAGACTGTAGATCTGTAGATTGAGAATTCACAAGGATTGGATTCGAGTGGATTGCAACTTGGAGTTTAACGTGACCACTACAGTGCAAACTACAATAATATATGAACCGTCGACCAACGAGTTGAGGTTTTTGGAGGCTCAGTTCATTCCAATCCGTCCGAGAATTGAGGATGGAAAATCGAGAATGGAGAGTGAGTCCATGGAGATTAGAAGAGAAAATCGCATGGAATTAATCTGCAACGTGGTTACTTATTTATTTATGCATGTGTGCGTGCGTGCGATGTGAGCGAGAGAGAGAGAGAGGAACGTGCATGCATGCATCATGTTCAAATCTATGTAATCACGTTAATACTCATCATCATGATCATAATGCTAATGCTCACTAAAATACTCAATTCATTGTTCATCGTTCATCGGCGGGCAGCAGAAAGGAAAAGGAGACGAGGAAGAGAAACTGAGGCTGAAGCTGAACAAGAAGCAAGTTTGCTCGTTGCTCATTGCTCATCCTCCTTCACACTGTATTATTATTATTATGCAGTTTGTACTTTGTATTGTGCATTGTGTTCTCTGTGCTTCTTTCCTCCTCCATGCTAATCTTTCACAGTTTCGAGTCTCGGCTCGTCTATTCTCAATTCTAAATTCTCTCTCTGGTTATCAGTTATCATGTGATATGTGATAGACGGAAGGATTCATTTCATTCCGTAGATACTTGATACACAGACACAGACACGGACAAGGCTCAAGTATGATGGATCGTATGATGTTCAATGCTCAATGCTCAATGCTCAATGAGCATAGCTCATCAGATGTATTTATGTATCTATTCCTTAATTCTTTACTCGTTGGATGATGATCGATGGGCTCAAATCTCCACTCTCTACTCTGTAGGCTCTAGAATCTAAACTCTAGAGACAACCAAACGTCCAACTCGTTCAAAATTACAATACTGTTTTAAATATTTCTCCGCCACTACAGTAACAGTAGTAATTATTATTATACTGGTGGTAATAATATCCAAAATCTAGTATCTACAATCTACATTTACTTGTACATTGTGCCCGTGCATTTTTTTATGTCTTGTAGGTTATACATTATACATATGATATGTGGACGTAATATTCAATAAAAAATGTGGTAGAAATACATAAAATGGGAAAAGAGGAGAAAAAATATTCTCGTCCATTCTTATTACATTATTTAACTCCTCAACTCCTCCATTATGCACATTTATGCGTATTTTATGAGCTCTTGTACAAGTTTCGGAGAGACTTTGTTCCTCCATGAGCAAAGTATAAGATACGAGTTTGAAAAGAATTTGATTTTGAGCAGGGTTTTAAGTAGCAAGTTGGAAAAGAGTTTACTTGGCTTCGATCCGGCTTTGGTTTGGTTTGGTTTCGGAGCTCTCGCTTGTACCATGTTGATGCTGATGCTGATGCTGATGCTGATGTTCATAATATCTAATATTATTAGTATAGTATTAGTAGCATGTACATAATAATATTATTATTATTATTATTATTATTATTATTATTATTATTATTACTGCTGCAACTCATATAGCACACTGTACACCGTACGCTGTACTGGATGGAGAATGGAGAATGTGTTTCTCGTTTCACTCGTCTCATTTTATGTATCTTCCATCTTTTCCCATCTTCTCAATGCTTTTTTTCCTCTTCTTCCTTAAGAATTCAGAGATATTGCTCATGTACATATGTAAACTCAATATTCTACTGAATAGTCAAGAAGAAGAAAAAAGTCATGAAAAGAACAGAAGAAGATGAAGAAAAAGAAGTAACCAGCCAAAAAAGATATTGAGCAAGGAATAGGAAAATAGTAGTGAGAGAGATGGAAAGAAAAAGTTGTCGGTTAGAAGCCCAAAATGGGTTTTTCGTGCTCAGGTGGAGTTGTAGAGGACGAAGACGAAGCAAAAGACGGAGAAGAAGAGAAGTTGTATCAGTAGTAAGAGAAGAAAATGTATAGGATGGAAGATGGGAGATAGAAGAAGCTCATATTAGTTTATATCAGTATAATATTCTCAATCCTCACATAGTTTTTTCACATAACGTCTCTTAAGAATTCCTATCAAATTCTCTCAAGCTCTCTCAGCTTCAGCTCAGGCTTTAACTTTATTTTATGATAGAGAGACAGAGAAATATTCCGTGTGCTCCATCCTTACTCCTTACTCCTTCCACATACAGATTTCTATCCTACTATTTTGATTCAACATCAAACATTCAACTTGAACTCTGTCTCTGTCCCGCTTTTTGTCCCTTCGTTGTCGTTCAAAGTCGAATTCGAATCTGGGATCTCGGATCTTTCTCCAAAAAAAGAGTCTATAGGATGAGAATAAGGACAAAAGACAAATGACAAACTTTATACATTTATACATCTACAATCTACAACGTTGTGTGCAGTGTGTGCAGAACAAAGTCAAAATGAAGAGAAGAAGCAGAGCAAGAATTTATTACTTTTCTTATAAATCAGACAACGGACGGATGGACAGACTACAAATATGAAAAATTGTCACAAGTTATGCGTCGGAAAATACCCAATGAACCAGGTTCGTCGAGATAACGTTGTATTATGGTGAATATCGTTAAAGATGGTAGGCATAGTCAACGT
>JAQGBH010004885.1:0-15586 GCA_034698265.1 Sminthurinus aureus
AATCCCTTTTCATATTCATCCCACTCCCGGTAAAATTCCTCACGCGGTCCCGGGCCCCGATTTTGAAGGACAGTCCAACCTCCTCCTTCTGTGGTAAAGTCACAGAGAACTCGAACGCCTTCACTGGATTCGGATGGGAATATTTTTTGGACCTCGGAGAGATCTGCGACACTTTTAACCCCAGCCGCCCTCTCCGCCCAACGCTGAACTTCCCCACAGTTTTTGACTAAAATAATAATTATTTTTATTTAAATTAACATCCGTCCACATTTTTTAACATTTTTTTGTGTACAAAATTTGCAACTTACATTTTCGCCTTATGTTTTTTGTGGTGGCGTCACCGGATTCGGATTTCAGTTCGTCTGCAACAGGAACAACATCATTTTTAAATACTTTGTTGAAAGATGTAAAAAGCAGAGGAATTTGTGTTTGTGTGTTTGTGTTTACCTTGTCCGGAGCTGGCAGCGGCCAAAGTGAGGGAAGTGAACAGGAAAAGGAAACAAATCTGCTTCATCTTGGTCACGTTTAAGCAAAAATATGTATTTAGTCTTTAAAGGAACAAAAATGGGAATAAAATGCGTAAAATGACTTATTATGAGTAATTAATTAATTTAATTATTATTTTACTGATAATATGAATAGCTGATAGCAAAAAATGACAAAGTTGATGGGAATTTCACATGTTTCCAATTAACTTTTATCACATGTCACTGACTTTTTACCACCAGATAAAAACTAAATCATTTACGTGTTTCAGCCAGTTGAGTTGTCCGTATCAGAATAATTATTAATTGACTTGTGACACATCCCGCATCAATCAATCACGATTCATTTTCAGTGACAAGTGTGGGGTGAATAATTTAATTCTGCGACTTGACTCGCCAAAATGAAATACGCTCCTTCCACTTGAATGTATTTTCATAGGCGTCGTCGAATACTTGTCTCCTTTTTCTGGAGTCGCCGTTGAGATTTAGAGCTTCCATCAGAATTAATCATGATAGTAAAATGTGCTGCTCCAGGCCTAAAAAATATCAATCCCCGAAAAAGAGAGAGAGAATCCGAAAGCAAGCCTTTCAATTCTCCTCTTGGACATCCGTGTAAATAATGTCGATACAATTATTGTGAATTGTGATGCTCCATTTTATCTGTGCCGTTAATTTTCCCATATTTTTATTCCATATTTTTGAATGTTGATGGATTGAACAACAAATGGATTACGATTGAACCAACATGAGATTCAAGTACAAATTATCATGAATCAATCAATCAATTGATCACTGCATTTTATTGGAAGTGGGTGAGTGGCTGGAAATTGATTGTTTTTATTTTGACATTTTTCATTCATCTGTTGACTCTGGATTCTGGATTCAACGTAAAAAGGAGCACTTTAAACTGTCAGCAATTAATCACGTTTATCGCCCCGTGTTTTGTATTTTGAATAAAAAGGAGTTGCTTTGTCCCGATTCTCTTGATTTCAACCATCATTTCACCTTCCACCGTCCGCCAGTTGACTAACTGTTATTTTATTTTGCTTAAAAATGGCACGATCCAGTGGTTTGGCCGTCGGCCTCTTCGTTTTCTTGGCTGTTGTCTCCTCGTCAATTGAAGCTGCCAGTTTAAATCGCACTGCTCCATTTTACGACGGAGAAGTTGGTAAGATCTCAATACTAAAATAATTCATATTCAATCTTTTTTTTTCCAAGTGCAACATTGAAATTATTGTCCTTTTTTTCCTCCAGTTTTCATCGGAGCGTCCATCACGGAATACTGGAAAAGAACCGGAGATTATGGACTCGCAGTCTGGAACCAAAACTACGAACCACTCGGTACGTTTATCCACATTTGATTTGATTTACCCTTATGAAATAACAAAAGAGTATGAATAATATTGTGTGGATTTTGGATTGCAGGGTGCAAAAATGTTGGAGTCGCAGGAGACAGAACACAAAACACGATCGTAAGTCAATCAAAATGATAAGGAATTGTGTGCAAAAACCTTAAATTGCGAATTGAGTGTAAAACGGGATGAATATTTCAGGATCGGTTGAACAGCGGTTTAGTGGATAACTTGAGAAGTCGAGTGGTCGTCCTCAATATTGGAAACAACGATCTTGCCGGCGGATTAACTCCAGACCACGTCTACACTCAAACCGTCAAGATCTTGCAAATGCTCAGACAAAAATTCCCCGGTGTCAAAGTCATTTTAGTTCAGGTAAAATATTCTAAATTTCATTCCCATATTTTTCTTTTCACTTTGATGCATACAAATTTAAATAGCTGATTTTGAATCCGTGACAGGTTCTTCCACGAACTCCCGCCTCCATCCACCAACTGGCCCGACAGGCCAACGAAAAACTCAGGACCTTGGAAAACGGAAACGACGTCCGATATTTGGACGTGGAGAACAAATTCTGCACCGGAGTCGGACAAATCATTTCCAATTTGTTCCAGTCCGACGGACTTCACTTGAAGGAAGCGGGTTATCGAGTTTGGGCTGACGCCATGAGATCTTTGTTCAACGAAGTCCTCAACTAATTTCCCTCTTGAAATGATATCACTAATTATTATGACAACACAACAGGAATGACTATTTTGGAATAAAACTAATTAATAATAAATACATAATGCATATGAAACTGTGGGTAAATCAATCATAACAATTTGACATTTATTTATCCTGTTATCACCAGTTTGTGTATTTTTAATTTTTAAGTAGATATTAGACATGCATAGCAAAAGCATCATGTTTTATGCACTTCGTATGAGAACTTGTGCTCCTCTGCACTCCACACAAATCCCAATTTAAATTGAAATCGTGATTACATTTTTTAAATGAACAAGTTGTTTCTTGTGCCGATAAAATAAACTTGCAGGCTTGAGACTTGAGATTCCTCCCAAAACTCAAAAGACTTGGCAACTTGAACCAATTGACCAAAACTTTTAATATTTTCTTATTTATTTATTTATTTTCTCCTTCATCTTTCTAATTTTTATTCATTGACAATTTTAATTTACTCTTCTGAGCGCATAAACATGAACAGAACTTTAGTCTAAAAAAATGGCAAATGCAATTTTATGTTATCAGTATGACAATACAATTCATTTTCATAATTTAATTTAGCTTTTAATCCGAGACGTTGTTGTCTATTCAAATTTGATGGTGAAAGATTTGGTCATGGACAAGTTCAAATTGAACAGTTTCACTTCGTCCGAATGAGGAACTTTGAGGAATGGGACTTTTGAGCCATTCACAACCACACTTTTGACATTTCCACCGCCCATCACTCGAATGCTGTTCAGTTTCAACTCGGACATCCTTGGCCATCCCGAGTGCTCCACGGTCGTCTCAAGTTGTCCATCCGAGTACTTGTAACGGGCCAAATAATAACGACCGCTCTCCAAACTGTCAATGGAATCCCCGTCGTCATAGTACAAACTTCCAGCAGCCTCATTCTCGTCGTCAAGAGCAACGGTCAAACCAAAAGGATTTTGGCGCGAAAGCTCCGTGTTGAGAGCGGGCTCTTGGGTCGGGAAAATAAATCCACCTCTCAAGTGAAGAGGAATGTAGTCCTTTGGAGCACTCACACGAACCGTTTGACCTCGAGCGGCCACCTCTGACCCGTCGTAGTAATTAAACCATCTGGCGTCTGGAAAGTACACGTCTCGAGCAACCGCATTCTGCTCCAGAACCGCGGAAATCATGAACCCTCAAAAAAAGGAACAATATCAATATTAACTGTGTGTATTTTGCATGCATGCGAATAAAGGTACAGGTCAAAACTTGCTGTGATGAGGATTGAAGATTGACCTACCTTGACCCCACAAAAACTGAGTGTCGATATCTCGAGTCTTCGAGTCTTGAGGAAACTCGTGCCAAAGTGCCCGTGCGACGGTTCCGCCGTTGGTCACGTGCTCGTAAAAGAGTGTGTACAAATGAGGAAGATGCTCATATCTAATATTCAGGGCTCTTCTGCTCGAGTCAATCACCTCTTGACTCCAAATCGCGGGATCTTGGTTCTGTTTAATTATTCAAAAACAACTTTGTTGCATTTTGTTTTGGTCAAATATCAAATACGAAGTGGTCGGTGGTAAAAAAGAATCTTACTCTCGTTCCAGCAATGTTGTGATTTCTGTAATTTAAAATAAGTCGCTTTTAGTAGATTCATTTAATTTAGTTTAATTAAGAGTTTGTGACAAGAATAAAGAATAAATAATATCAAAATTGCGTGCAGTTACCTGGAAAATGGGTAGAAACTTCCGAGCTCCATCCACCGCTGACACATGTCTAACTCAAAATGAAAATGCTTTTTACATTTAGTTTAAAATTATCCAACAAAATGCTTTTTAGTGCATCAAATAAATATTATGTATTCTTTACCTTCGGTTGCATCTTCTTTAAACCCACAAATGTCTGAAAATGATCAACGGTTTACAATTTTGAGTTTAATTTCACATTGCGCATCAAGTCACTATTAAATAGTCAACATATTGATATTCAAATATGATATTTACCTGCGCCAACAAACGGAATTCCAAACTGGTTAAATCTGAAATTGTAAAATATTTTTATCTGGTTTAGTCTTTCTTTTAAACCCTTTTTAAAATGTGATGGTTATTTTTAGCTCAGTTTAAAATATGCAAAGAGATTCAGAGAGTATGAAAATGGTCTACTTACTGCAGCATTCCGATGATACTCAAATGAAGGTTACTCCAACGGGAAAAGTTGTCGCCGAGCCTGTTTTAAAAAATGTTCATAATTTATTTCGACAGTTTTTCTACATTTAAAACATCAAATTAAATACATTCATGAGCTTTTACCAATGAGCAATCCATTTTCCTGAGCCCAAGAATGTGGATCTTGACAGAACAATGGGCCGTTTTCCCGGCCTTGCCTGGAGTGCTCCTTCTCTTGTGGGTCCAGATTCAAACCAACCGTACAAACTGTGAACGTCGTAGTGAATTCCGACACTGGACACCGCATCCGGGCAAAGCGTCATTGCTGACAGTTTCTTGTTCAAGATGTCTAAAACATTTCAACATTTTTATTGTTTAAATTTATTCAACAAGTTAGTGTATAATTTAAATGCCAGTGGAATATTTCACGGATCGAGGCTTAAAATTACTTGGAACAAAAGCCGGGTTGTTTGTCTCCGTTGCCGCGCAACCGTCATCTTCGTCTCCATCAACAAAATTAGCTGGTTCATTCATGTCGATCCAAAGGCCGTCAAACTCAATCAGATCGTGAAACTAGGCGGAAAAAAGGATTACAAAAATAAAAACTGGGAACAAAATAGAAATTTAAAGGTCAAGTGAAAAAGTTGTGTATCAAGTTGTACGTACTTCTTTGATGAGTTGAATCCAGTATTGTTGAGTCACATTCTTACTGAAATCTGGGAAATAGACAGAGTCGTCGGGCCAAACCCTTCCTTTTGTGGGACTTCCGTCTGGTTTCTTCATCCACACGTCCAGCTCTTGTCCTCTGTCAAAAACGGGATAACTTCCTTTTGGCTCACCTGTTTCAGTCAACAAGGTTCATTAGAGTCTTCATCTTAAATTGTAAATAGAAGATTAAACAATGTATAGTATTTTTATACCGATAGAAATGGCGGGATCCACAATCGTCACAAATTTAATGCCCTGGGATTTAAGTTCTTTGACATATTCTGGAAGACCGTGGAAAGCAACTTTGTTGTATGTAAAGTCAAGTCTGCGATCCATTATGTCCTGAACTCATCAAAAGAAAAGGTCACAGGTCAAGGTCAAAGGTCAAAGGTCAGGTCAAGTTTCAAAAATTATGCTACTAGTTTGTAATTCAAAAGTAATGCTCACAATATCTGCATATTGGACGTCTTGTGGGATTCCAGCCGCCCTGTTTCTGTCTACAGATGCTTTCATGTTCTCGATGTTGTCGTAGCCCCATCGAAGGAGTTGAAATCCCAAAGCCCAGTACGGTGGCATTGGATTCCTCCCCACAGCCTACAATCGACAATAGGAAAACATCAAGTTTAAAATGGGGGTCAATGAGAGGTCAGAGGTCAGAGAGGTCACAGTAAAAATGTCAATGAATAAACTTGGATTGTGATTAAACGTACTTGCGTATATTGCTGCACCACTTGTTCCGGTTGAGGTCCGAGGAAAAAGTACATGTCCAGAACACCACCTATCGTCTGGTAGACGAGTCCAGGAGCATCCGTCACAGTGAACTGCTGAGCATTGGAGTTGACGACCGCAACTGCATGTGTATTTCCATCCTCTTCCAAAACGGTGTAGTGTGGCTGCAAAGAAAATGTCCCATTTTATTTCATAGTCTCAACAGAGTTAGTCAAATGAAAGTAGAACGTAAACATTTAAAATTGTGTGGACTATGAGCTGTTACCTGTACACCATACAAATTGGCTGTGTAGTCTGGAGAATTGTCTCTGGCCCAGAGAGGCCACGTTCGGTTCTGGTCAAACTTGTGCTTGAAAGATGGATGCTCCTGCTCACCAATTCCGTACCTGAAAAAACCAGGAAAAAGGTCAATGAACGTTTTGCTCCCTCAAAAAGATTTGAAGAGATTCTTAATAAAAATGTTCAACTTACAAGTTGGTAGATGGCAGCTTAGTGCTGATTTCAATATACTGGTCAGCAAAGGTCATGACCCCGTGAGAACTGTCAAAAAGTACGGTCCCACTTGACTTTCTTACTACTTTGAATGTAAAAGGGTCATTTGAGTATTCGACATTGTAGAGGGGGTCATTATTTCCACCTTGGGCTGGCTCGACTTGTAGCGGGACTTCAAATCTCGGATTTACATCACGGATCTGGATTACGAATAAAAATGTAGAAAATGGAAGGAAATTAAAAGATGTACAGAGAATATTTTTAATTGAACGGCAATTCATGTTGCATAATAATAAATAATAATAATTGTAAAATGTACTTTGAGACGAAGTCTGTAGTTTGATTGACGGTCCACTTCAAATTCCAAAATATTTGCATCTTTTCCGTTTGCATTTTTGGAGCTGGGCCCCTCATTTCTCGCCAATGTCAATCTAAACAAACAAAACAAGAGAGTTTGCGTTTAAGCACAGTTTTTCAGATTTGTCGGATTAGAAATTAATACTGGATTTTAGCAGTTAATGATGTACTCACTTGAATCCATTTGTTGTCAGAACGGGCTCGCCCTCAACTCGGTAACCGCTCTGAGCGACTCCTACAATGTAAACCAATTTAAACACGCATTTTTGTTATGAGTCTTTTTGCCAAAATTATTTTATAATAATGAAATTAGTTTTTGTACCTGTGTGAAAATTTGCCACAAGGGCGATTAAAGTTAAGAGAGAAATAAAAGGACGCATCGCGACTCTCCTAAAAAATTACAACTAACAAGACTGGGTTTAAAATTAATTATTTTCCATTCGCTCTCTTTCCACTACTTTGTCCAGAACTGCTCTTGAAATCCTAATCAAACAAATTAATCACAAGGTTTAAAAGGTGCAAATTGGAAATGTCTGTAGTCTGTAGTGCGTCCTTTGTTTGTACTGTAGATTTGAGTCGAGTGTGTGCTAATTTTCCAATTCATATTTTTATACTGATAAATAATGAATAATTTGATAAAGCATCGGGTTTTGCATTGAATCGTCAAGAATGATTGTGACAATTAGCAAGAAATTCATGTTGATTAAAATGGAAAAAAGTGAAGAGAGAATGACATGTTTTTTCCGTGCTGAAACTCATTTGTCAATGTCACATGTCAATCAAGAGAAAGCAACAAAGGCCAAAGTGGTGAGGTGTGGGTGAATCAAGAGGAATCATTTGTGGATAAACAACTCACATTTTCACCAAATACATAAACAATAAATGGTCGTTTATCACTCCTGCACAAACTAAAGGACGAAACAATGACCACGGACACTTGTGTCCCTCCTTATATTTCACACTTTCAACCACAATCGTAAAATCCCATTTTCATGTGTGACTACAAATGGAAATATTTCAAGAGAGGTGAGCAAAGGACAAATAAAATCAGACACAGGTTCCATGCAATTTTAATTCATTTTTATTGTCATCAATACTTAAATGGATCAAGAAAACGGAATGCTGAAACCCAGCTTGAAACGTGGCAATCCTGTGGATGAAAGGATTAGTAGACTTTTTGCAATTATTCCTCGTTGCTCTTTGCTCACATGCGCTATTTGCAATTTACTACACAACTCACTCGGCATAAGTTTGCATTGCATTTAATTTCCAGTTTGATTCTCTGTCTCTGACTTTATTTAACATAGGTATTTTTATTTCTGCTTCGTTTGGCGCATCCCAGCAAATTCGAGCTAATATTTTATTATAATATATATTCATTCATTTGCTCATTTCCCCTTAACACTCAACACACACAGGATGCTCCGTTGGAAATTGTCATGTGTCATGAGGATGATTTTAACTCTGTACAGAAATGAAATGACCATTCTCTTTTGGATGCATGCACATAAACACAGTTACACGAATGCGCATGTTGTTGTGACCCACTTCCTCCTCTTTATCATGCAACAGAAAACAGAAGCCACAGGCTCTGAACACTTTGAGTTTCAATCTGAGTCACAGCGAGATAAAACTTGAACTTCCTGCAGCTCATAAAATATATTTTATTCTTCAACTTGCATCTCATTCTCAGTTCTCTCTTTACAAATTACCAACGCATCATTGTTTGTAGGCATAAACTTGCTCTTCCCCTTCATTTACAACTTAAAATTAAATAAAATGACGCTGAAACTTGTGGCAGTTTGTATCAGCTTTTTTGCTCTGGTCAGTTCCTCATCCTGGCACTACGAAACACGACAAAACAGAGTTGACAATGGGAACAAAAAAGTGCTAATCTCCGTCTTTTACGAAAGCCTTTGCCCCGACTGCATCCAATTTGACAGGGACCAACTTTACCCACTCTACTCAAAAATCCCGGAATACATGGACATTGACCTCGTCCCCTACGGCAACGCAGAGGTATTTTTTTATGCCATTCTCATTCCATCCTTTGTCCTTTGAATTCATTTACTTAGCAATTTAATTATTAGAAATTTGTAAAATAAAAAAAACAGAGCTCCAGAAATCCGAACGGCACTTACAATTTCCACTGTCAACACGGGAAAGATGAATGCTACGGGAATAAACTGCACTCCTGCGCCCTCTCAAAACTCCCGCATGCACTTGGACTCCATTTTGTTGGGTGTTCAATGAGTTCTAAAAACCCGCCAAAAGCCGGACCCACTTGTGCCAAATCTCTAAATTTGACGAGTGGGCAGTGGACGGATATTGAGAGTTGTAGTGAGGGAACGGAAGGCAATGCTCTATTGTGGCAAAATGGGCAGAAGACGAATGCCCTTTCTCCTCCGCATGATTATGTTCCGTGGCTCTTGCTTAATGGCGTCCACAGTGAGCAAGACGACACCGAGAGCATGAACGATCTTCTTGCGGTCGTTTGTCGACATTTGGAAGCTCAAGGCTCAAATTTACCTCAAGAGTGTAATCAAGTCAGCCATTTTTAATTTTCAATCTCATTTTTTATCAAATTTATTTAAAATTTTATTGAGTACAAAAATGCTGAAGAATGTAAAAAAGAGAACTTATAAAAAAAGAGCAGAGGGAAATGTATGGTATTGTTGTGCTCATCATTTACACTCCTTTTGTTGATACCAAATAAATTTACCATGTACAAAACTGATTATGGATAATTCAGTAAAAAACTGTCCTTAGTAAAACAAAGGGAAACAGCAAAAGTTTCTGACGCATGCGACACACATTTTCCCATGCTTCTTCTCATTTATAGTCGTCATCATCATCACTACTGTCATATCCACCTCCACCGCCTCCGGGGGAACCACCACCTGGAGTGTGAGTCGTTGGTGTGTTAAATTTTAGAACTCCGATGTACTGGAGATAAACCAACAAGGCCGCGGCAGCCAGTACGAAAATCGTGAACAAACAGCACTCACCTTGGAGTATACATAAATAATATAGAGATGAAACGTGATTCTTGTCCCACAAAAAATCTCCGGTACGCCTTTTCTTGTTAGGGATACAATTTTAAGGTTTCCTATAACAACTTGATAAAATCATGCAGAAAAACAATTTAATACACAGGAGGTGTCAATTTCCTTGGTTGATACGGAAATCAGGCCATTTTTCTTATCCCTAACAAGAAAAGGCGTACCGGAGATTTTTTCTTTGACTTTTTGAACTTTCAAAGAACTTTTCTATGTTTATAATATATTCTCTAAGGCACTCACATCCAGTCCAAGAGCAACATACTCCTCCTCCCGGTCTCCTCTGCCCTTCCTCACCGTCACCTTGTTGACCCTTTGACTGACCCTCGAAGAATGAAAAATCAATTGCAATCACCGCGGCGAGTAGTACGGCTTTCAAATTGGCCTCCAATCCCGGGTCAAAATCAAGCCCAAAACAAGTTGCATCACTGATCATTTCAGTGAGCTGAAAAGTCTTGGTTATAGTGCCCGCGGGTTCTCCGGTCTGACACAAACCATTAAATCTTTTGTACATTTTACATTGCGAAACTTGATTATGTATGTTTAAAAGCAGTTGACTTACCGGAGTTTGCACGGTGAATTTGGCATCACAGCACATGATACACGGGAGAACGGATCCACAGGTGGGTCCTTTTATTTTTAACGCTGTCTTCCCAGCTCCATCTAGCACCCTGTAGCCCGGAGTACCACACCCACAATCTGAGGTCACACAAGGTCAAAGGTCAACTTCTCTGCTCATAATACAACCACATGTTACTTTAATGAGTGCATAAAAATAGCAAAATTACTTTGTCTGACGGATCCAATAATTTCACCTGTCATCAAATGAGCCACAGTCACATTCTACGATTTTAAAAGAAAATAAAGGTCATTTCATCAGCTGTTTTTGGTGACAATGGTGAAAACGTTTTGTTAAAAGCTACTGAGAATAAGGAAAAAAAGTTGCTTACACTTCCTGTGATTTTGCCACCAAACCAGCAGAGACAACAACTGAGGAGGACAATAAACAAATGTTGGAGTATTTCTGTCTAAAATATTTCTTGTTTCTAATCTAAATAACGGACCTTTGTTTTCTCTCAACGAGCAGAACCGGCTGTCCCATCCCGTCATAAATCGTGACTTTGAACGCTCTGTTTTTGCCCCAACACCACCTGTCCATGCAACTCGTGTTCTCCGCTGCAAAATGATACACAATTGTAGTGTAAAATGTAAACTGTGGATTTGTAGTAAAATGTGAAATGTAGCAGGGGAATAAAAAGAGAGAGACCTGCATAATAAATTCTCTGCCCGTAGGAATTAAGAACCCTGTAGTGATTGTTCGCTTGAATCTCCGTCATAATTTCAATTATGTCCATTTCCTGTCTGAAACATAAACACGGAACAGGAAAATGTAGGGCATGAAACTGGAGCTGATTCTACATAAATTTCTCTAGTACAAAACTCACTGGACGTAACAACCTGCGGAAGCAGCCAGCCCCTCCAAACCTCGTTTGACACCTCGCATGGGCGGATAAAAGGGTATAAGTGCCGCATAATTTATCGGATAGGGTATCGCCACAGGTTGTTGCATGTACGCGGGATTCCCGTAACCTGGCTGCTGACCATACTGCATCGGCTGCTGCGGATAATACTGTTGCTGCTGCTGCTGTTGTTGTGGATAATACGGCGCTTGTTGTTGTTGTTGTTGTTGTCTTTGATCATAATATGGTTGTTGATTTTGCTGTGTTTGTGTTTGGTCATAAGGCGACTGTTGATTTTGTTGCTGTGGGTAAAAGGCCTCTTGTTGTTGTGGCCTTTGTTGTTGTTGTCGTTGGTCATAATACGGTTGTTGTTGTTGTTGTTTTTGGTAGCCAGGTGGCGCTTGTTGTTGCTGTTGTGGGGAATACTGCTCTTGATATTCATCTGGTTGTTCCTGTATTCGATGGTGTGGTTTGATTCGATGTGCGACTCGTGGTTTTCTGCGGGGTGACTCTTCAAATTGTTCAGCAATTCCAGTATTTTGTTCGACGCGTGGAAATGTGTTTTCTTCGCTCTCAAACTCCGATTCGGGACCAGAGATTTCTGTATTTTTGCGGCTCAGTCCTTTGTGACCACTTGGATGAATTTTTGTCTTTGACTGCCGCTTCTTGTGATGAGGTTTGGGCATTTTACAACACAATTTTTACTTGTTCTGCACATTTTTCTCTGTATAAAATTATGTTTAACTTTCAACTAAAATTGTGTTGACACGTAATTATTTAAAATACATGATCAACAAATTCCCATGTCAACAAATGAAAATTTCATGTGAGCTAAATTCATGAAAATTACATGTGAAATGGGGAATTATTTTTAGAGCCAACTCAAATGTTCTTGTCCTCAAATAAACGAAAACAAATCCTCCTCATACAAAATCGGGACAATTTCTTTATACTCTGAGTTTAGTATGTAAATGTGTAGGAAATGAGAAACTTTAAACTGGAATTTCTCGCATTCCAAACTTGTACCGTTGGGGTAATTTCTACTCCAAGTTTCACATATGAATATAAATCAATCCATTTGTTTTTTGTCCAAAATGTTAAATGTAAAAATGTAAACACTTGTGGGCATTGTACATGTATTGAGTATTGAACCATGTTAAAATATCCAAATGCCCCCTGACCATATTATATTTATGTTAAACTGTAGCGGGTAAAACATAAAATTATTAACATTTTTTTCTGTGTTAAAAAATAATAAAGAAGCATTTTCGCCTAAGGTATTAAACTAAAAATAGTACATTGAATCAAATCTGCGTGAATTTTATTAATGTGACGATTGTTGATAATTGATAATCAATAATCAACAATTACAGATTTTTGTGTTACCAGGCCACCAAACTTGTTTTATATATTCATCTAAAGTGGTTACCAGGGGACATGAGGTTAAATTTATGAATAAAAAGTTGTATAATGATTTTACACATTACATTTAGAGTACGTAAAATTGATCAATTTCTCCATTGACAAGGAAAACTTGCAAAAGCATTGTGTCAAAGATTCATTGAGCCTTGAGAATTGTCATTGTGTAGATATTCATTGTCTCAAGGAAATGAAATCAGACCAAATCAAACTTTGGATACCAAGGAAACACGAAAATTCGTTTCTTCACTTACTTAAAACTTAGAATTCATAATATAAACGGTGTGTATATGTATTGTGTATTATAATTTCATACAATGCAATGTATGAAATCTGAAATCTGAAATGACTTATTACTTATTACATACGGCGAGGAAATCGCAATCATTTATCACAAACCCTTTTATTTCTTAAAAAATCAATACCGGTAAAAACGGAAAATCGTTGTTTAAATGTACAACGATGTAATTTTTATAATGTGTAGTAGAACATAGAAAACGCAAAAAATTACTTTAAAAAAAATTAAAATTGGTTTTTCATTTGGTTCCTGGAAATGCAACAGGATTTCTAAAGAGCTGGCGAAGAAAACACAACGTATCCAAAGTGTCATCGTTCAATCGATTCTTGACTTTGGTACAAGTAAAACCAGCAACACTAAAGGCTCGTTCTGATTCCACGGACGTGGAAGCAATACAAGAAACGAACTCAAAACATTTCTGTAGCAAATGTCCACGTTGACCGGTTGCTTCAAGTCGATCCATTTCATTTGAAATCAGAGATTTGAGATTTTGGGAGTGAGTAGGTCGAGATTTAACTGATGATGCACTATCGACTGCTCTATTGAGTTTCTCGGCAAATGTTTTGGGTTTTTTATTTACTACAATAGTTTCATCAAATTCAGAGTTCAAAGGGTCAGGTGTAGCATTTGAAACGGGGTCGAGTCGAGTGAGTAATTTGAATATGTGAGATTCCAGTTCATGACGAGGTGGAATAGCAAAAAGTTTTGGAATCGTCAGTTCATGGGCTGGAACAAAAAGGATCGCGTCTTTCTTGCTGATATCTTTATCGATGCCCATGAAATGATCCAAATCTAAACCTTCCCACAAATCCCCGTCCATAACACTGGGTTCGTAATCATCATCATCATCATCGTCACTTCTAAATTTTAATGTGAAATTAATTAGGTTTACAGTTTTAGAGAATTGAAACTGGAAATAGTGCTGAATGCATTTAGTTTTTTTACTCACTCGCTAGAATTCAGATCTGCGTCCTCTTGCAAGTAGTCATTAGAATAAGAACCAGTATTTAAATATTTTATTAAGGCAAAATTAATTGACAGCCTCTCGTTGAGACGAACTGCTAACGAATGAGCAAATTTTTTAGCAAACGGATTTTTCTGGTTCTGGAGATTTTTGAATAAAACCATGAGTATTGCACGTGCTTTTAAAAGATTTGTCTCACGCCTACAAAGCGCCTGTAAAAATTAAAAACTAGTAAAATGTACGTTGAAGCTTCAACTTTTACGTAATATTTTTTCGAACATTTTGTGTTTTGTATTTTCATGTATAAAACTGTACCTCAACTACAAGTTTTACAGGCTCCAAAGTATTTTTTATGCACCAGGTAATATAGTTATCCCGTGCGGTAACAAGAATATCCTTTTTCAAAGATCCCAGTGCGACACCAACACAATCCCTAATTTCCCAAAAGCGTTCGAGCATTGAAAACAGTGAACTCCAGCGAGTGACCACATCCAAAACCAAAGGTTTTTCAAACCTGCCTTTTGAATTTCTTTTTTCTGAATGAAATGCCCGTTCTTGGTATTTCAAATGGACTATGTCCTGTAAACAATCATTATTTTTCCCTGATCTTTTAAAAAAGCATACGATTTGTCGGACTTTAGCAACGGCGGCCGAAATTGTTGAATTAATTAATTCAACGCTCTGGGACTTGGAAATCTCACAAGCGCTATCAACTTTCAGTCCTTTTTCGAATTCTTCTTCAATCACGGCTGTTTCTGAATCTTCGTGTGAATTATTTATTGATGAAGAATCAAGAGCCGTAGATTTTTGACCCCGAGGTTTGGCATAAAGGCAGTCGGTAACAGAAAGTTGGATTCCGTGCACCAAACAGAGTTGATGTTCAATCCCGGAATCTTTTCGGATTTTTGTCATTACGGACGCTCCATCCGTTGTTGCTGCTACGACATCCTCTTTTATTTTTATGCCAAAAGACAAAAGCAAATTTGTCACTAATTTGAGTATGTTTTCAGCCGAGGCTGACCCAGAAATACGGCAAAGTCCTAGGTTCCAAGTTTCATTCGTAGATGTGAAAAGGGTGACATTGACATAACGCCGGTTAGCAGTACTAGTCCACTCATCAAAGTCACAACTGAATTTTTTTCCCGAGGCTAAATAAAGCTCGATTCTCTATGATAATTGATAATAATAAAAATCGGTCTCGGGTTATTTACTATTTATTATTATCATGTGACGGTTCTTTATAGCGTTTTGTAATACGTAATGTACGTTGTATTTTGACTGTTACCAGTTTCAAAAGCTTTTTTGCTTCGCGTCCATACTCCATAATATATTCCTTAACAGTTTTTTCGGACATGGGGAGATGAATCGGAATTTTGTTCTTTTCTATAAAAGCCTGAGCAAATTCTCTAATATCTACACTGGTTTG
>JAQGBH010004886.1:0-15585 GCA_034698265.1 Sminthurinus aureus
TCCGAATATGACCACTAAAATGCTAACTTCGTTTTGACGTGCGGCACGTTCTGAAAGTGGAAAGAGATTCTGGTACATATAACAAGTTGGATAGTAGACGGACAGTAAGTTTCTCCTTTTATTTTTCTGTTTCTTTGCAGCGAATATCCAATATCCTAAATCCACTCTCCGTTCATATAACACATACTGTACATGTACATTGTACATGCACACCGGGTGATGACAATACTGGATACGACAATATACATTGTATATTGTATATACTTGATTATACACTATACTTTATATAGTGTACAATGTACATTGTACACTATACCCACCGACCACATGCCTGATAGACAAATGGAAATGGTGGAAAAAGAGGGACAAGCGATGGCTTAGCGCTTATTCCTTGTGCGTTGCTCGTTCTTCATTCCGTTCGGTTTTTCCGTGATAGAACGCAATCGTCTTGTGTCTTGTGCACCAACTTGTTTTGTTGCTACTTGGCCTGGCTCGGCTCTTCCTCGCTCCCTCACTGTTTCATTCACTCACTCACTAAAGTATTCCAACTCTACGCTTCTCGCGCCTTTAGTCAGTCAGTCCTTGTCTTGAACGTGTATTATGGTGCTCTGTGAGTTTCTATCGCCTTTTCATATTGATATATAGTATACCATAATATGATATAATATACAGGAGGAGAAAACGCACTTTCTTTGATCATCTTTCTGCAAACTAGAAACTAGAAACTACAAACTACAAAGAACAGTCGGAATAGTTGCAAATTGGAAATAGACTGACAAAGTTTGAGTTCAAATTGATAGCATAAGGACGGAATTTTACTCTTTACTCGTCTCCTTATCAATCTCTAATATCAAGTGGAGAAAGAAGAAAGAAAGCAAGAAGAAAGGCACAAGGAACAAGACATATGCACGTGAAACGGCTATTGCCCTCATCTTAATTGTTATCTTCAAGTGGAAGTTCAATTCAATTCAATTCAAATATTTGGATAAAGACCAAGTTCAGTCACACCTTTGAGCACAGTCCTTTGTGAGGGATTGTTTGTTGGAAATTGGACGATAAGCCTGTACATTGTACATTGTGCACTGTGCACTGAAAATTGTACATTGTACAGCCAAGTGAAAGCTACGCAGAACACAAGCATAAATATAAATATAACCGTAAATAAATAATGCTTGTTCGACAGATCATTTAATCATCTGGTTACATCAAAGATTCATCAACATCATCAACACTGTCATTTTCATTTTCGTCATCATTACTTTCATTTTCAAGTGCTCATTCAGTGTCAACCGGTGGGTGCCAAAAGGGAATAGTAGTGTTAGTACTATTATTTATTTAGAATTTTTACAATTGCTACTTTATAATTATTTATGTACCATTTACCTTCGCACCATTCAACATTCAAAATTCAACACTTTTGAACCGTGTAGGAGCAGAAAACTCTTTAAACTTTTTAAACTGTCAAATAATGACGGTTTAAAATTAATAATTTATAGAAAGAACCCGTACCTAGCTTTTGAATAAACTTGGAAAACTAACAATCGTAGCTTATCATCAGAAGCACAAGTAAACAGTAAATAGTGAGTAGAAAACAGGGATTTTATAAACAAACTTAGTGTGTCCTTTTGTCCACTCAAGTGAATAATAACTTGTACAACATTCAATTAATTTCATTGTTTCCTCCATCGAACCATCGAATCCTCATCACTCATCAAAGTTTAAAGTGCTCAAATAGTGACAGTGTATCATCTGTGTCGTCTGGTGTCTGTGTGTGAAACTGGTGTAAAACTTGATCTGTTTTTCTCCTTTCTCCCTTGTTTACAGTCTACAGTCTACAATGGTTCAAGTTTGAAAATTGAAGAAACAAATGTAATCCACACACAAAAAAAATCCAAAGTCAAAGGAAATTGTGCACTTAATTAAAAAAACCTAGACAAGTCAATTATACTGATATATTTAGCATTTATCAATTTTCTTTCCAGTATTTTAGAGTGTCTTATAGTCAAATAGTCAACAGTGAATAAGCTAAAAACAACAACTAGTTTTACCTACAGAAATATAATAATATAATAATATACTTTAATAATAAAAATTACTCTGGTAAAAAGGGGGAAGGAAAACTAGAAGCATTTGAGGAATTCCAGTCATTCCAGTCGAATCCATTTCCAGTCCAGTGGTTGGTCCGATAAATTACACTCAAATTAACCCACTCTCTACTGCATAATATAATATATGCTGATGCCCAGGTAAGAGAAATAATTTACAGAAACTATCGATTCATCCATGTCAATTTGTGTGTATGTGTGTTTGTGTTGGTGTGCATGCAACGATGAAGATAAACAGGATAGCGGATAGAGCATAGTTCATTTGTGAGCATTAATACCCAAATTAAAGTGTTTACTTGGTGTGTGTGCGGTGGAATTGCGCACAGACATCTTGAGTATTGAGTATTTGAGTATTTCTACAATTGACAATCTAGATTCTAGATTCTACATTCTAGATTCTAGATACAGGGACGTTTCGCATGTGGCATGTAATTAAGTTACAAATGGGAAAAGCTCTTGAGACCATTTTTCTTTATGTTGAGCGTTTACCAGACCATTTACCATTTATCTAATATCTAAAGGATAGATAAAGAAACTTTTCTCTAGCTACATGAAACATAATATATTGTGTATTTTATATCTTTGGTATCTGGCCTTGTTTTATAGAGCCAAGCTCTGTATTATGTGTACAAATCCAAGGGTAACATTAACATCTTAAACGGAATAATATTACAGTATTAAAGTTTAGTCTATTGTATTATTATTATTATTATTATTATTAGAGTATTCACAAGAAAATGTCATGTTTCTTCCTACTTGATTTAAAATCCTAAGTTTAAAAATATTATGTACAATTTGTTTTACAATTTTATTATTTGGTTAATCATTAATCATTAATCATGGTTGTTTCCCTACTCCTTTAATCCTTTATTCCGTTATTCCGTCGCGAAATTACTTGAACCAATAAAATTTTGTAATTCACCTAGGTTCTAGATTCTAGATTCTAGGCTCTAGGATCTGCAATGTAAAACTGCATAAATGAGCGGATGTAGAGTTTTTGTTTTTATACCTATATTATTGTATTTTCCACTCTTCACTTTGTACTAGATATTAGACACGGAACGAGTACAGATACACATAAAATCCGTAATACGTAACATGTGCGTGTTTTGTTGTGTGTTGTGTAATTGTAGACGAATTCATTTTCCGCCTTTATTTTCATTCACTCGAGACTCGAAACTCGAAACTAGAGACTCGCGACTAGAGATTCTAGAAACCCAGATGTTTTCTTTTCCATTGTCATGATATACATGATAAATATTGAACGCAGAATGCAGAACGTTTCATACCGGTGAACGACAAAAAGCGTGGATGTGGATGTGAATGTTGGCTTTTGCTAAACGAAACGGATAAAGTTTCACATGCGGTAAGAGTTAGGGTTTTCCAAGAGGAAAAAGTGATTTGGGGTTTAACCTTTGCAATTTGCATACAGATAAAACCGTTTCTCTCTAAATTCTAGACTCTAGACTCTACACTCTACATCAAATAATCATGTAGGATAATTAGCATTTTTGTACTTTCCTTCATTAATTTGTAAACTGATAAACTGTTTGGAACTTGGAATTTGGATTTCCGACTTGTATTGTGTCATCAGCTCATGACTATGGAATATTGACTTTTGACTATTGACTACAATTAAAATCAAAAATTAAAAATTAATACGAAGGATGTTTGAATTTACCATTACCCTCTTTTCCCATGCATAATGTACAATATCTGTATAAGGGAGGAATTTAGCAAAATGTAACGTCAAACTATAGTAATTACAACTACCAACAAGCCAACAAATAGTCCTCAATTCTTTCTCTGACCCTCCGCTCTTCTCCCACTCAACCTTAAACAGTAAACATGTACCGGTATTGGAGCTTGTGTAATTTTGTTTCGTTTGGTTTGGCATAACGCGTACATAATTTAGATTCGGACTTTTAGAGTCAACAGTCCGCACTCCACAAACTTGGTCTACCCACACACCAAAAATATAGATAATTCTGCATATTAAATACTAATTGCAATATCAAATACCAAATACCAAATACCACAATTCATCATTCACAGTGCTACAAAATTCTACGAATAATGAATAGAAAAGAGGAAAGCAAGACAAATCAATGTATTGTATTTTACCTTCAACTGTACACTGTACATATGGAATATGGAATGGAAAATTTACATATTGAAAATGCCTAGGAGTTTATTAAAATTTTATAATCCGAGTTCAAAGAAGACGTCAAAATAAAAAATGTAAAACTAGCGTCATGAAAAGTCAATGTGGGTTATGGGTTGTGGATAAGGTTTTGGATTTTGACATGAAATTTTTATGAGGTGAAGAACAGCAGAAGACAGTAATTCTAGATTCTAGCCTCTAGATTCTAGTTGGAAAACTTTGATGTGGGTTTGTATTCCAGTTTTAATGTGTAATCATCACTAATATTTTGATTGCAAAAGGTACGAGTAAATTGGTAATTTGTAATTTGAAAGGTTCAAAAGAGGTACTTGCTTTCCTGGCTGTTCCTTAGCATTCAGCATTCCCAAATTTCAAATGGTACAGCTAATAAATGTCGGGTTTGGTAATACAACAATGGTGAATATCTGTACAAGTGTTGTGAATTAGTAGTATCATTTCATATCAGATATCAGTGCTCCTAACATTTTGCCTGTTAGGCTGAAAATGGTTGTTTCATCATCATTTCACTCTTGTTTGTGTCTGGTTACTGTTTGCTGGTTACTGCGGTTACAACCACTAACTATCAACCAACAACTGCGAAAGTTGAAGTAGCGAATCAAGTCCCCCAACCCTCAATCTTGTTCTTCATACATCAAAAGCAAAATCAAAATCAAAGCCAAATCAAAAATCTAATGCTTGTTCAAATACACATTATTTATACCGATGGTAGGTAAAACTTTGTGGTAACTTCAGTTTGCTGTCAGATATAATAATATACTTTTATCAGTAATCACAAAACTTCCCGCCTCGTTATTTTCACAAACACAAAGCGTGCGATAACATCTAGCACATAAAGTATAAAGTAATATAAATTACAAAAAAATAAAGAAACACACATCATAATTAAAGCACAAACACATTATGCATTAGAGATTAAAGCGGATCTTTAAAAGTCAACAGCTTTTAACCTGTCAAGCTCAAAATTACCTTTTTTAAACAAGATTTTCTACAGATATTTATTCACATGCACAATTTATTCATCTTTTTCAAAACGAAATACCTGACTACTGACTACGCTTAACCACACTGGAAGAGAGGAGGAATGGATCATGGATCATGTACTGAAATAAATATGTATGATTTGTTTAAGTTTAAGTGCCTCTGTCCGCTGTGGAAATTTTAATGTCAAACTTTGTTAATTATCCTCATTTTAATTGAACGGGAATCCAGCCACTGGCACTGGTTAAGCTAGAGACCAGAGAGTATAGACTATAGACTAAAGAGTGGTGATTTGATATTGGATTGGATTTGAAATTTAAAGGATATGTAGTAGAAAGAAAAGTCATCAATCTTCTTTCAAGTGAAGTGTAAGGTGGAAAATCTATCGGTAGCCTGTGCATTATGTATTCGTGTATTGTAGATGGTAGACGGGCCATGAATGGTAATGGTGTAGGGTACTTTTACTCGACTATTTTGCACTGATTATTCCTTTCACCACGTTTCCAGTTTCCAATGGATCTCACATCTTCCATCAGCACCATCAGCATCAGTAGGTAAAATTAATACACTGAATGTCAATGTCGATGCCGATGCTGATGCTGAATTGGAAAATTGGATTGAAAACTAGGTTTTGATATTTGATAAAGTCAGAGGTAGTCTCCATGGAGATTTTCAGCTTCACAGTCACAGTCTCCGTGAACATTAATTTCACCTTCATTTGCACCATTTATTCCTTGTACATCAGTAATAAATTAGGTTGTACATATAGGAAACTAAGTAGAAACGCCAGGAAATTCCATATTCATATTCCATCCGTTTTCATCTAGTTTCCAGTTATGATGTCTAAATATCTAAATACATAGAGTTGTGCATTGTGCATAGATTCAGAGAAACATAGTAAACTAATAGGCGCTTATAAAATACAATCTAAAATATACAGTCTACATACTAGAGACTGCAATGATTTAAAAAATACAGCTTTTATGATGTTATCCTGTCTTTTGCATCCTTCAAAATTCTAAATTCTAAATTCAAAACTGCAAAGCTTGAAAAAGTCAATAAATATAAAACGAGAGCGAAGCAACTTGAAAATGGACTATCTCCAATCTCCAGTCCTCTCTTTTTTTGCACAAACGGGATAAATATATTTATTCTATTTAGAGGAAAACGAAAAGCAAGTTCCAAATATCAGAGATAGAATACACATTCAATATTCAGTCACCCATAAAACTCGGTGTATTTTGCAGTTTATTCTGTATTATTATTATTTGTCGTGCATCATCCAATGTATATATGTACAATGTATATTTTATATATTTTCTGCACAGATAACAGATGAGTAAACGGCTTTACACGATACATGATATATGTACGAAATACTTGTTTATTAGTAGCAGGCTTTTATCTTTTATGACATGTTCCCCACTTTTATTTACTCTGACTCGAAACTCGAGTCTAGTGACTGGAGACTGGAGACTCGAGATTTATCCAGGCTGAAGGAAATCAAAGTTGAAGAGTAAACAAGAAGCTTTTGGAATGGACAACACATTTCTATCCACAGCTCTGCTCTGCTCTTTTCTGGTTTGCTCTTCTCATAACAATCTCGGAACTCAGAATTTAGAACTCAGAACTCACAACTCGAGATTCATTTATTTCTGTCTATTAAATTCTCTGTCCATTTCCAGTCCATCTCCAATCTCCAGCTTTTTGTCCGCCTGTCTTTTATCAGTGTGGTGTGGCGAAGTTGAGCTTTATCCTCTACAAAACACCAACAACATGCACAATGCATAATATTCAATATGCAAAGTAACTACAAACTACAAACGGTTTATATTTACCTACCAAATGGAGTTTACATTTTACACATGCATATTTCAAAACTCCATGAGCCAAAATGTAAAACGTATCATGTCTCGTCTATGCATATTTTATAATGCACAAGGCACAAGGCACAAGATACAAGACAAAGGAAGAAACCGTACAAAGTTCAAAGTAGCATACATGTGACTGAATCCCAATGAACAGTGAACAGTGCAAGAAACAAGTTTGGTGACGGAAACACTGGAATACTCTGTAAAGGAACCTTTGAGTGTAGACTGTGCATTTTAGAGTTGGCGGTTGACGGTTGACGGTTGACAGGCAACCATGCAGTAACCAAGCTCATTATCCGCGGTTTCTTCAATTCACTCGGATAATATTATGCAGTGTCTGGTTTCTAGTTTCTGGAGTTTAATGTTTATATTGTGGTACGACACTACACTATACAATAAACATGTACAGACAAGTGCCAAATTAAAAAGTTGATAGCCATGGAAACTGTATGAATTTCAAGTCAAGTGGATGAGCATTGAGCATAATTAGCATTAATGATTAGCCATGATGGAAATGGAAATGCCTGTGCTAAATGTTTGATATTTAGTGCTTAACTAGCGTGTGAGAGGAAGAATGGAAGGAATGGAAAAATATCACATGCTCCATGCTCTGTACTCCACATTCCGTAAAACTGGCACTGCAATGCTTGTTGCAGTTAGCTCAGATAAATGTGAGTTTTGCCGTTTTTGGTTTTATTAAATTCTTAGAAATTCTTAGAAATTACTGATGAACCTAAAGACCTAAAGTCTAAGGATTTCCGGTAGTTAGCTCGACTACAGATAGTAAAGTTACAATTTGGCTTAATTTGTAATTTATAAACGACTAGGAGAATTCTTAACAATTCTTACGAATTCCATTTGAATTTATATCTTGTACAGTGTAGAATGTACAGTGTACAGATAGAATATTAGGGAATTTGGAATTGTCTAAACTCTAAATTAATGGTAACGGTAACATGGACGGATTCTGTCTGTATTTACCATTTTGCATGCAAATACTAAATACTAAATGCTGAATACTGAATACTGAATACTGAATACACGTTGGTCGTTAATCGTTAAGCTGTCACAAGTTTTCAATGTGGAATTTGGATTCGGATGATAGTGATAATATTTTTAAGAGACCTTTGAACTTTCTCAACTTTTCGCTTCTCGCTTTTCGTCACACCCGACATTCAACTGACTACTTTTCTTTGGAATTTGGAATTTTCCTTCCAAGTCCTCACGTCAGTCTGCACATTGTACAGTGCACATTATACACTAAACACACTTGTGTATGTACAATGTACATTTGTTCCGTTCGGAGAATTTAGCTAAAAATACAAGACGTCATTCACTCATTCGCAACGTCAACGTCATCCATATTCACATCAGTGCAAGTACAAAGTTAAGACAAGTAGTGTACAATGTACAATGTACAATACAGTACACAGTGTTCAATTTACTGTACTCGGAGAAAAGTTAGAGAAACTGTGCATTTTATTGTGATCACATGTTCCTCATTACACGCTTCTCCTGCATTCTACATTCTTCTGGAGGGTGGAACAAACTACAGCGTACAAAATACAAAATACAAAGTACAAAATAGGAACATGGAGCACGTGATGACGGAAAACGATAGACGATAGAGGATGGAATACAATCTTATTAGGCATGTAGATTATAGAATGGAAAATGTAAATTGTAGAGCTTCAGAGTACATGATTTCCCAACTCTTGTGATGATATGGTACATATGAGAAAATCCAACGGAAAATGTTAAAATGAAAAATTCTACTCCTAAATTGTTTTTCCTTTCCAAGAAACTCATCATTGCATTAAGATTTTAGATTTGAGATAAAGGCTCTGGATTCTGGATTCTGGTTTCTGGTTTCTGGTTTCTAGTTTCTCTCTCCGTAAGTTGTGCAAACGACACAAAGTTTTGTCATTATATATTTGAGCATTATTACCGTTCCCGGTTTCCGGTTCCACTAAAATTTGGTAGCCAAGTATCTGACTTATGCATGGAGAATGGAGAATGGAAAATTTAAAAGATATACTGATGCTGAAGATAACGCTAATAGGCTTTTGTTTTGGATTTTGTATTATGCAAAATGTTATTTATATTTTTATATTTACCTACTTGGTGCTTGGTAGTTTTGAATTTTGAACACAAGAAGAAACGACATGTGCTTTTTATCTTTTATCTTTTATCCTTAAAAATCATCCAATCCAATCAGTTTTGTACTGGACAAACACACATTCACGTTCAGGCTTACCTTTACGCCTCTTGTGTACTATCGTACACAGTACTCAGTGTTTCTTGTCACCTTTCATTTTTCATGTATCGGTGACAAAAATGAGTAATGGAATCTACAAAATCGAAATGATAGAATAGCAAATGGAGAATGGAGAAAAAGAGTTGAGAAATAAGAAATTAAGAAATGTGAATATTAAGAGGAAGGCCAAGGACAATCCTAGAAAAAAACGTCCAGCATTTTAAATGCATACTTAATACAGCAAAAAAATATACAGTTTTATCGATTTCCATAATTTTTTGTACGAGTTTCCACCCTGTATGTACATTTCACATTTATGTACCCCATTCTATTCCATTCCGTTTCATTATACATAGACGCACAGTGTACAGTGTACAGTTTACGCCGTACAAAATTAATGCAAATATGAAAATGGACAATGGACGATTGACAATTAAGAGTCAATAGCATTTGCTGATATTTGGTATTGCATTCCCTTTTTACTCTAATGATGCTCATTAAAGTGTCACAATGGTTCACGGTATCATAATCGATGTGGATGTGGGAATGAGTGGGTAATGCAATGTTGTTGTTGTATAAGAAATAAATAAGACGTACAATTAAATGTATCAGTCAGCTGTACTGTATAATGTATACTGTTATGTATAGATAGTTTGATGTTTGATGACATTTTGTTTTTAAATGCCGATTGAATTGGGTTATTTATATAACAATGATTAATAATTCATAATGAGGAGCTGAACCGAAAAACCGGTGGAAGTAGTACAAAAAGTAGAAGAATAGAATTGCATTTATTTACTTAACAGAATTAATCGATAAGCTTTAATTTATGTAGGAATATATTGAATATTATTTCATGATAAGGTTGTACAATATGCATGATACAATACACAGTATAATTGATGATGGAGAAATAACGTTAAAACTTCTGTCTATTTTTCGGCTTCATATAACTTTATACTGTACAATATTATTGCGTTTTATTTTTTGACCTGAATTTCCCTTTCATCAAATGCTTTCTCTTTTCACTACAATTTTCACCTTGTGACTTGTGGTTACTCATTTCTAATTCACTGATATCACTACTTTCACCTTTTATTAGCGTTTGGTAAGTCAAAATTCCAAACTCAAAACTCAAAACTTTTAAACGGGTTTAAAACCAATCTTGGATCTATTTACCGCACATAATTTATTACTTTACGTGACATGTTACATGTCACTTTAGTGTTTATCGTTAGCTCCTCTGGATTCTAGATTCTAGAAAGCACCAGAATGGAGGGTCTCAAAACTAAAATTAGAGGCCTAAATTCTAAACCAAGCGTTTCACGTCCTTTTCTCATTTTCCATCTCCCTTCATTTTCTTTGTCATTTTGATGTACCACAAATTAAATTGCCTCTTGCATAATTCAGAATGTAGAATGTACATTGTGGATACCTGAAATCTGAAAGTGTGAGTGATTTATTCCAGATTTTTTTAACTGTAATGATGAATTTTAATTCCATCATTAGAATCTAGAATCCTGTCCAATCCAATCAAATTCACGTACTTTGGAGACACACACCATACAATGTACATAAATAATATTAAGAATTATGACTGTAATGAAGGTTGTGAAGGAAATATCAAGTCAAGCGGAGGAGAGAGAAAACCTCCATCATTCATCCAAGAATATTGTGGTGAAAGGAAACATACTAAATTCTCAACCGCACTCTAACTTCTAATTTCAACTTAGCGTGGTACATAATAAAATTGAATGCGGTAGTTTCCAATTATCAATTATGATCTAAAATTTTATTTTATCACAGAATGACAATCGCGGTAACGTCAAAACATTGTGCATGATAAAAAATCAAACCAAAACAAACGAAATGAAATCACAGTGGTAAAAAATAATAATCTTGAGGAAAATAAAATAAAATACCCTTTTTCTGTTGTTTTATGAACTGGATTGAAAGTCAAAGGGAAAGGGAGAGGATGAAAATATCTAATTATTTGATGATTTTATCCTCTTTACTCATTGTTAATTGATATTTCCTTTCCTTTGGAAAAATAAAAGGATCAACAATTACGTAATACTTAAGACTTGAAGTTCTAGGGCTCTGGACTCTGGACTCTAGAATCAAAACTCAAAACATACTGACTTGATTTCTGTACTTCCTCCACTGAGGCTCATCTCCTTAATACACCATAAATAAACATCAAAGAAAATCGTTATTGTTATTGTTCCCGTTCTGGTTCTTTGTTTTTGTATTTTTATTTGCTCCAAACTTGTAAATAGTCAAGACGATGAGGATTCTGATAATGATTTTGATAACTTTTAACACAGACTGAAAAGGTCATCGAATACAATGAATATTATGGGAATAAAATTATATGGAATGATGACGACGACTACGATGATGATATAACAGGACATAAAATAAAACGTAATATTCACAATATACATAATACATAACATGATGTAGGAAAACAAAGTCACGTTAAGTAAATTGTCCAGGAGTAAAACCCTTGATACAATACATAGATAGTTGATAGCTGACCAAAATAAATACTTGTCTTGTTTCCTGCGCCTGTGATACTTGATACTTGATATAGTGTATATTGTATACAGTACACAGTACACAGTATATGGTATATGGTATATGGTATATGGTACATAGTATGTAGTGTATGTAAATCCTTATGTTTGCATGCACATGCCGATCGATCCCTTCTCTCCTTTGTCTCCTGTCCATCGCCTATCCTTCATACTCCGTAGTTCATACTCCGTAGTTCATAGTCCATCGACCATCTTCCACTTGACTATCCACTTTTCTATGGCCACTGTCCATTGTCCATTGTCCATGTCTCATGCATACATTCATGAAGACGGAAATGGACACAGATAGATATAAACTTAAATAAACCCAAGTAAGACAAAAACAAAAGAAAGCATAACAGCTCAGACCAGAGTAGAGAAAGTGGAAAGAAAGGGGACGAACTTTTCTCTTTCCCCAATGAATTACAAATGAGCTGAAAGTTTTCCTTAAGGAACTGTGCAGGAGAAACTCGTGCTCTATGTTGTGTATTGTACATATGTTGTAATATGGGCGCAGGGAATATTTGAGTCATTTGAGACAATGGACATGGCAATGCTTTGAAATGTCTTGTTGCATTAATATACCAAATACTCTGTACTCCGTACTCCGTACCCAGTTTATCCTGTGTTATACTCACTGTATCGCGTACATTGTTAAACGTTATAGCAAACACAACAGCTTGCTCATTTATTCACATCTGTACATATATGTATGTCTAGTGTCTAGTTCCTTTTAACATTGCACATTACACATTACACTTTCATTTTACAACTAGCTGATCTACAGTAGAGTATGTAGAGTCGGAGAATTATTGTTATTACAAAGAATGTTATGTTATGAGCGCACGGTGTGTAAACTGTGTACTATGTAGGATGCGTGTACTATTATTGTCATCGTCATTGTCATTTCCGTGCGAAAGCACATACATACGTAAGTATAACTTGACCCCGTAGTCACGTAATCCGAAATGAAAATGAAAATGGAAATTAAAGGGCAACCGTATAAACCGAAATATAGACGGATAGAGGGTAAAGTAGAGAGAGAAAAGTGACTGCTAATGTCTAATGTCGGAGGCTAACGTTTTACTCTATGAACCCAAATTCCATACTCCATACTCCATACATTGAGTGTTGAGTGTTGAGTGTTGAGCGACATGAAACAATGCATTCTTAGATGGATTACTCCGAGTTCTCATATTTGCACTATTAGCACTATTCACTATTATTCATTCAGCTCAACTGGGAAATTGCTTTAGGATTTTTAAACCAACTCGTAACAATAATGGTTATTATTATTCTTATCATTAACACCAATTCTTTTATTACTCTAACTTTGGATTCCTTTCAAAAACGTTCAAATTTAAAATAACACGTGTATGGATAATAAAGAGGACTGAAATCCAAATATCCAAATATTCACATCCAAATTCAAATTTAAAAAGATGGTGTAAATTGATGGCGTTAGATACAACCTAATTTGGAGCTTGGAGTTTGGAGTATGGAGAGAAATAGACATGGCGCCGTGGATAATCCTTTTTAAAGTGTGAGAAAGTCGCCGGTTCATTTTCTCTTGTACGGCTCATGTAACACTGTACAGTGTACACTGCAAGGTGAATACAATGTACATGTTCATTGTATTTTATATTTTGTATCGTATTTTTTGCAGAGTGTTCTCCTCCTTCTTTCTTTTTTTCATACTTTCTCTCCTCATATATATTATTCTTATTTCCCTCCCAGACTTTGGCTTGGCAATTGTCTTCAGCACACACCAACTACCAACTACTCTCCATTTGAAACTACTATAGACAATAGACAATAGACAATCTACAGTATATAGTTTACAACGTATAGTGTAGTGTATATATTGTATATTGTACTCGTCGTCAGTTGATGCTTTGTGTAATGCCACATAGTTTTTTTCTCGCCTATTCCCTGTCCCACAGTATAGACTATAGACAATAGAGTATAGAGTATAGAGCATAGAGAATAATATAAAGATAAAAATGTTTCTTCTTATTCCACTTCATCTTTTTCAAGTGTGTTTTCCCTTATCAATTTTTCTTTTTCTCTTACGCCTTTATTTCCGCTTCACTTCTCAAAGACAAAGAACAAGAACAAGATCAAGAGCAAAAGGAAAATGACAACATGGAGACTATAACTAGATCTACGTAAAAAATACCCTATACACTATAGATTCACATTACACATACAACGTACATCTAGCCCAATGTTCCGAGTTTCGAGCTTCTAGTTTGGAGTTTGGAATTGCAATGGAATTTCGGACCTGAAAAACCAAGGGAATTCAAGACAATGACAATGACAAGATCATGTGCTGTGATGACTCTTCGTCATCATCTTGAGACTCTAGACTCTAGACTTGAGACTCGAGTGGTTCTGTTTGACGTCTATATAATTCTCAGTGCTCAATCCGCTATAGCAACTTATCTTTTCATCTACTAGTCGTCGGAATTTATATGACCGCATGGAGTATGGAGTAGAGTACAAGTACAACTCCTTATGTGGTATGTATAGTGTACATTCGGTTCCTCGTATTCTCATCTACTTTCTCTTTGTCATACATTGTACAGTGTACACATTTTATATATTGTACACGTTGTAAAGTTTACGTTTCATGTGAATTTCATTTTTTCATTCTTTCTTCTGGATATTTTTTTAAACCTCTTTCATATTTCTACAGTTTACAGTGTACAATGTACATAATATATATGTATTTTCTTTTCTTTTTCATCCTCCTGTCTCTCTCCTTCATTCCTTGAGCTGGAGGATGAAAAGAAAGTAGAATAAAAAATAATGAGGGCTTCGCTCATGACTTTAGTTGAACACTCCTTCTTTCCCTTTCTCTCGCTTGCTCGCTCTCTCATACACAGATATACAGGAAGAAGAAAAGAAAAGCCAAGAAGAAAAAACCAGCTGAAGAGATGAAACGTAGATTTTTTGGCTATATTTATTTGTTTTACCGTTTGTCCTCCTTCTTGTTCTATTTATCTTATATTTTATATTTTTTGCCTTTCTTCATATTTTGTTTTATATTCGTCCAGAATTGAGCCTTTGACTTGTAAATTTACAAAGGGATAACAAGTTACGCTTTACAGTCACATGTCATCTGTCATCTGTCAGCTGTCATCTGTCATGTGTAGACGCAAGTTGTGTTGCAACAATAGGTTTCTCCTCGGTTCAGTTTCATTCATCATTCAAAAGAGGAAAATATGTACAACACACAGAAAATACAAATACAACAAGTAGAAAGCAAAAACAAGTTTTAATTTTAACCCTAAAAGCCAAAACTTTTACATAAAATTTTGAGTTTTATCTCTTGGTGTTTTAATTGTTTTGCATTTTTATTACACATTTAAAATTCGAGTTTAAGCACAAAACACTAGACAGATGTAACTATTTGACGAGCATGCACGTAATACATCTGGACATGAAACATTAAACATTAAATACTAAACATTGAACAAGATACCGAGGAAATTTTGATAAACTAAAATACAAAAAGTTTGTGGTACTAAATCTACCTTCTATAAAATCCGTATCCGGTGGCGTCATGTGGTCCGTCACGCTCTAGAGAAATAGCCACTACTCTGGC
>JAQGBH010004887.1:0-15583 GCA_034698265.1 Sminthurinus aureus
GAAAATCTGCACTTTTGGGCATTCAATTCAATTCCTTTTGTATATTTTTAACTCCGAAAGGAATCAAATATACGATCGGTTGTTAGTAAAATAGCCTTAGAAACAAATTTAATGCCATTTTGCTATGGTATTATATATATAATCACTTCTTGCTCACTGCTATTTGAATAAGAATAAGCTATGGAACAAAATGGAATGGCGTGGATTGAAGCAAGAGTACGATGAAAAATAAAGCAGTAGTAGTATCCGGGATAGACAAATGGTATTATGTATACAATGTATGCAAGTTGTATTATTCTGCCAAAATTGAATAATAATTAAGGTGCAAGTACTTTTGTATAATATGCTGTAGTTAATGACGTAGTAGTATATAGCTTCTTGTTCATATCAATTAGAATAAATCAGAAAAATAGAGACAGATTCAGTTTAAAAGTTAACAAAATTATTAAAACTCTTGTTGTTTCCAATTTCCAATCCAGGCGATTTCAACCAATTTGCTCAATTTCAAGTCACTTAAAATAATTATTTACAGCATCAAATATACGTTACTGTATACGCTAATGTATGTACTAGTGAAGGCTACATTATAGCTTTTAAAAAAACAACAAAGGAGCTGAGATTTAAGCAGATTTTGGAAATCATCCATTATTTCAAAACGTGTGTACCACACAAATAATACATTTTGAAAATAAAAAATGTTAGAATTCTTTTATGAAAAATATAAACTACCAAAATATTATGTCAAGGTTTCATTATGAAATGAGAGAAACGACCAGGCCCCGATTTAGATATGAAATTTTGTTACAGTATTAAATAATATTATAGTGTGATCTCTGAGCATAAAATTTATATTTGAAATTCAAAACCTTGTTTTTATCTTTTCAGATTTAACCATGCTCTTTATAATATCAGTACTAAAAGTTGATGCTTTTAGGTAATATTTTCAAGAAAATCTGAGACATACTTATGCATTTTACTTCAGAGTAATATGTGTTTCCTAAAATAGACATAATAATATAGTATCAGTAGTAAATAATAAGGGAAATTTTCTACTAACCTCACAAATAATACTCTCTGTATTGTTTCTATTAATAACTCTGTGAGCCACATACATACAGTTGTTTGAAGATAAACACATTAAGTTGAGTTTTCCTGTTATAGATAATTAACCTACATTCTTGTTATTGTTTTCCCTTGTTCCAAAGTGTTGTTAATATGAAGCACTTTTACATCAGTATATAATGCATGACTATTATTTATTTACAATCAGAAACTAAAATGTTAAGCGTATACTGAGGTGATATTTTTTAGGCATTAAAGTCACGTAATTTTGATTAAATTTAACAATGTAATACCTAAAATGAAATTGCTAATAATTTTCTTTTTCAAAATTTTCAGAGGATATAACTGTATATTACACAAATGTGATTGGAGTATGCTTAAACGCCTTTTATGTACTTTGTTTCTTATTTTACACGCATAAAAGAGTAAGAAAATATATGTACTATAAACTTTAAATTATACGTATTGTGCACAACTTCATTCTGCCGATAACAAATGTGAGGAAAATTGTAAAAAGGGATAAGGCATGGTAAGTTTGGAATGCGAGGAATTCGTCTCGCCAGTTTCCCGCACGCACGCTGTTACATGTTAAATTTAATTTTTTTTAATTTTTTAAAAATACTTCCAGTCAACCTAGAGACTTGAAATTTTCAGGATAGTTAGTCTTTGACCTGAAGTATATGAATATTTAAAAAAGCGGGTTTACCATGCCTTATCCCTTTTTACCATTTTCCTCACAAATAATAAAAATAATGATTATTACTTGAATAATTAATTAATGTCGGTCCGATTTCTTAATTTTTTCTTGTTTTATCCGCAGTCTGCTCTACTTCAGCAAATTTTTGTCGGAGCATTATTTATGGTCCTTGTTGTCACATGGATTGGGTCAATAGAAGAGCAGATCTTTCAAAAAAGTAACCAAAAAATAAATTACAGAGGAAAGTATCTAAACGAGTATTATTTATGTATTTACATCAATCAAACAATTTGTATGTTGTATGTATTATGATAAAATTTGACTATTCTTCTTTGTTTCTCTATAATTTGTATAGACAAATTAGGACTTATTTGCGTCTTTATAACTCTGCTGTGCTGTGCATCTCCTCTGGCTTCGTTGGTAATAAATTAATTTTAAAATTGATACAGCAGTACATATTTTAATTTCATAGGATGATAAGATTGTTGTTTTTATTTTTTTATTAGTATCATTTAAGATTTGGAATTTGTACAGCATGATATAAACGACAGTGTAAATTGTACAGTTTAAACTTTAAATGCATGTATAGGCAGGAATACTAGTTATTATTAGGTATATATACATATATGCAACGGTAATACTGATGACTACCTAATAGCTAAATTCTTTTCGCGTTTATGCCACGTACTCTAATTTCATTCTAAAATCAAAAACGTTAGCAAGTTCAGTTTTAAAAAGAATGTAATCCGTTTATATAAACATTTACACAAGTAAATTTTGCTAGCCAACGTCTTTCCGACATTAATGCATAATTAATTAAGTCGGTAGATGGTATTTCATTTCAGTGTTGTCTCAAATTTTTTAAAAGAAATATGACACTCGTTTATGATTACTATTATGATAATTTTATCCATTCTATATATGTTTCTAGAGCTGTATGGTTATTCAAATACAAATAGAGTAGTACAAAATTGCGTCTATTAAGCAGTCTTGTTTGAAAATGGAAATAATTAAGATTTAACGGCCGTTGGTCTCTTAACTATAAAAAAATGGAGGTTACACAACTGACTTAAGTTTTACACATTGACAAAAAATGTGGTATTAAAACGTATTAGGCTTAATAAATGTACAAATCAATGAAATGTCTATTGATATTATAGTCCTTCCTTCCTTCCTTTTCTTTTGATTTGGGTTTACTGAGACTGATAATTCTCAGAATTAGAGAAAGGTCTAAAAAAAGGGTTTCGTTCGTTATTCGTTATGCTGCACTAAGTATTTTTCAAGTTTATGTCACATAAAATAAAATAGATAGTAATAATAATATGTTTTAGCACTCTTATTCTCACTGTTATTTTAGCCGATACAAAAGCTTGGGAATTGGACAATAGCATACTTTTCCATTGATATTATTATTGTTGTTGTTCCAGAGTACACACACATATTATGGATTCTAAAATTATATTATATTATATATTTTTCGTTCGTAGAATTCATTCCAGTAACATACCAGCTCAAATTTCATTTACATTTTAACTTTCAAAAATTCAAATTACCTTTAAATGGACTGTAGTTTTATAATAACGAGGGGAAAATGTAAAGAACATACTTGAGATGAATATTTTGAATGGAATTTTGTCATTTGACTACATTATTTGAACTCATAACTACATACGTATGCATTCCAGTCACATTTTTCTACGAATACAAGCCCTTTTCTCTCTTGCTGATGTTAGAATAATAATTATCATCATTTCTTTGCCTTCTATGTTAAAAATAAGGTCGTGTTCATAGAAAACTTTTCTAAGAAAAGGAAAAAGCTTTTGTGTTAGGTATAATGATTGATTGTTTTGAATATTATACATTTCATTAACATTAAATGGAAATTGATGTATACATATTGAAAGTTATGTATTGGAGCTAGCAGATTTGTTGAGTACTTTTGAATTTAAAATGAAATTAGATTGTTTTCACATGATGTTGAAGGAATTTTGACAGCAAGTTTATGAAAGGGAAGAGGATTTTCCTAGCTTTACCCATTTTTTTTCTTTCCATATTTTTTCCATTTCCATTGGAATGCTCGGTTTGGAATATTTTTAGAACTATTTATGTATATGTCGTTGAAAATGATAGCTTAGACTTAATTTGTCATAAGAATTTTGTGTATTAGATACTAGATTATTGGATTTCATGTGCTTACTGATGAATGTTTAATAATTCAACTTTAATTGCTGGGCATTTTTAAAACGATGTAAATATTTTGTGTATTATGTAAACGTAATATGTATAATTAACTTTAAAGTTGTTTTGGTGTGAGTTTTTGATTAATCCCCATTATTTCTCTTTAAATTTCAGCAACTCGTCATCCAGACTAAATCAACAGAGACTCTGCCTTTCCCACTTATTTTGTCAATGTTCCTTGTATGCTCACAATGGTGGTTATATGGAGTAGTTATATCAGATTTTTATATGCAACTCACAAATATGTTGGGTACACTGATAGCTCTCATTCAGTTATCCTTATTCTGTTTATACCCTGCTGGAAAAAAGAAGACTTCATCTGTTAACATTGGATCAACCCATCTATATTCACCGCTCAAGACTCAAAGTTAGTGATACCTAAAACAAAGTTACAGTATAGAGATATAATAATATCTAAATATTGTCTACAGATTTTCATGATTCTAAGAGTTATGAAAATTTGAAATGTCTTCCTATGTGATGTTGCAGAATTAAGATGTACCGGTTGTAATGTTATTTATATCGTTAAAGCATTTCGTATCATGATTAAGATGAGACTGTAAAATTTACAAACTGTTTAAGAATTATATTATAATATGTTATGATGGTTTAAAATGTATATGAAATGCTGAATTATCCCATCAGTCTCCATTTGTTGCATGTTCCATGTAATCCCATAAAATGTTGAAAATATTTTTATGAAATTATGTTTAAAAAAAATAATTCAGAAGCGACAATAACAAGAGTGGATATGATACGGATGCACTGCCTTTCTAGTTCGTATGGAATATGTCTGTTTTGGTAGGGAAATAGTTTTAAGGTATGAAGCGGATTTATGCAGAATTTCGAGTAGTCGAATATGTGAAAAATGCTACCTTCTAACTTGAGTTGGTGGATAATTTAATTTAATCTATTAATAATTTGAATATGCGAAATTCAATGTATGCAATAACAATAGTAATAATTATTATTATTATTCTAGACATTGGTAAATATTACTCAGCTGTAAAAGTTTGTATGTCGAATGGAAGTATTATAGAGTGTCAAAAAGGCTTACTCTACTGTAATACATTCATTCATGTAGACGTTTTAGAACTAATTAGCAGTCAACGAGCCTAAAGCAACGTCTCAAGTTGAAATTCAATGTAATTTTAAAAGTCTCCCTATTGTTTCGATCCGGACTCTCACTTCTCAGCTTCACAATGTCTTTTGTCTGTTCAAGTGACTACAACATCCGACCTATAGTATGTATTTGTACCTTGCTGACTAACTTTAACTATGTGGTACATATATTAATTAGCATATCCATTACGAAGTTTAACTTTAGAACTTGAACTGGAACTTTAAGTTCTAAGTGTAAACTCTCCACATGAGTATCAAAGTGTCGGTTACTATTATTAACATCACCTCTATTATTTCAAATACATAACCAATATTATTCAATTCTTGGTTGTGTGTAGAGGAATGTCTACACTTGGGTGATATGCACAACGTAATGTGTAATGTGTGTGTATATATTATTGTGTATAGATTAGCCGGTAGTATTTGTTATACATCGACTTTTACACTATTGCATGAATAGAATGCCTTTCTACGAGGTTAATAGTTGATTTTCAATATACTGGCATTGTACACTTCACCACCAGTTTGTACATAGTACATAGATAAAAATACTATACAGTTCACAAATAATAATAATAATACTATGAAACTTAAAAAGTGAACTTTGATCCTTGTCTCCTTTCTTCTTAATACACAAAAAATAATAGCGCCAAACAAAGGCCAACAATACAATATAAAGAGTTATACTATGCATGAGTAATAATGATATTTAGTTATCATAATATTATGCTTTTATTACATATTACTGATGCTACAACCCTCAACTACAAGCATTGATTAAGTTACATATTAGATGAGTACACTCATTTCACTGGAACTGACAAGATGTGAGTAAAATGAGGAATGTAGATCAACAATATACGATAGTATGTAATATGAATTCCTTATTATATATTTTCAGTGTGACTCAAAAAGAAATCAGGGTTTGGTTATGTCTGCCAACACAATTTAAACTACAAACCGATAAATCTACTAAAGTATTGCTAAACCTCTAGAAATGATAAATCTAATGGATGGATTCTAGTCTTTAAATTTAAATTATAATAATGTATCATCATAACTATTTTCAAGGGTAAGTTAGAAAGAAAGATAGTTTTTTTTCCGGATGGCACTTAGGAAAGCTAATAGGGCATAGGCATTGATTATTTCAAAATTTCCTGGAATGATATCGTACAGTGTAATAAGTAATAAGTATGGTTATTGGCAATGTGATATTCTCGTTCCTGTTATCATTTCATTTTTATGGGAAATGTGATGAGTCTATACTAACATATATATATATATATATTATCTATATTACTACAATAACCTATATCCTATATTATACTAATTGATTGTTTAGAACATGCATTACTTTTGATGTAAATATATTTAATATTTATGCCGATTTTTGAGTTGTAACATGTGAAAATTCATTATTTGTGTACGTTAACTCTGGAAATAATAATAATAATAATTCTGTGGTATGATGCAAGATGTAAACATTACATACATTGTTTAATATTTTAGGATCTAGAAAGGGGGTTGTCTTGTAGAGTTATTTGGGGTATAAATACTCGTTATTGTTTAGATAATGATAGTGACAGGTCAAATTCGAGTGGTTTTTTATTTGCTTTTGGCTTTTTGCTTGTGTCTACAGTCTACAGTATGGCAATCTGCTGAGAAGAGAGGTGAATGGATAAGATAGGGCAGAAGTATGGAGACTTCTTGCACATTTTGTGCGTTGTGCGTACAAAACAAAATTATAAGCATGTTAGAAATAAATGAACAAGATATACCTTACATATATTATAAGCGTTACCTGCTGCGTATATTATAGATAGAATACATATATAAAGAATGTACTAGACATTCGCGCATTAACGCTAACCTTGCTTTGCTCATAATATGATTATAAAATGGTACATTATGAAGGAAACGAAAGTTTATACAGAGTAGATGTATTAAAACACATTAAATGCATACGTACATACAAAATGTATATATGTATTGAATAACGAATACAAGTATCATTGAATGTTTCCTTTGCTGTGTATAGATGCAACAGAATAAATTAATTGAGGCGTCGTACACTATTCATGATGGTCCCAAAAAATTGGTGACTTGGTTTTTACTTGAGCTTGTTTGCTACACAAACGTAGAATTGTCTATACAATTTTTACCTTTTGATTTCTTGGGGGGGGGGGGGATATCAATCTTTTCGTATACATAAGAAAGTGTATGCATGTGCGTAAAAAAAGGGTGAATTTGAACATTGCCAATGACATAAATGACAAATGACAATACCTACTTTTTATTTTGCTCTTTTGTTTTTCCAGTTGTACTTGAAATCAATGAAGTAACACCACTAACAGCATATGATATTCTATAAAATAACTTTATAATTTATAAACATTAATAGAAGGAAAATATTATATATAGTAATATATTATCGAATTATTGCTTTTTTGAACGTACACATTATCTAATAAAAACACAAGATACGTATCACAACTACATGCGAATAATTACAAATATAAGAAGCCATTTCTATGAAAAAAATTTGAGTATACGGATATATAGTTTTTAAATACGGGAAACCAAAAAGTACGTACCAAAGTTTTTAACATTTAATTAAGTTATAGTAACAATTCTGTACGATAGATATTATATACATATTTTTACGACATTACTTTATAATGTGTTACTAAGCAATAGATGTAAAACTTATGGTGCTTTTTCTCAAATAAAAGCAAATGTTATAAGTTATAATACATTAATAAAATACATATTGTACGGTATATAGGTCTATTTATATTTCTAGATATTTGTTTGAGGATGAAAACTATTTATTTTTGTACATATTAAAAACCAAATTTGTTAACTATGCATTTTACATTGTACATAGTAACTCCCAACTTGATACCTTTATAGGATGTATTTTGTATGTATACATAAATCTTATGTGTGGTACTTTTTAATTTACTATTTGTTCAAAATTCAAGACTTTAATTGTACTATAACTTTGGTCAAACAATAATATTATAGATGTAATCTAGTTGTAGTTTATCATTTATTGGAATTTGGAAGGCAATTTTCAAATATCATTTTTATTTTACTGAAAAAATTGTTTCAATGCTGTATTATTACAAAGTTTGTCGTCACAAGATTGAAAAGAAACAAACTGTAGTATATTGAATATTGATACATATATAATATATATATATATATATCTATAGATAATGATGAGAAAAGGTACTGAATATTGGAGAGAATCTTTTGCACGTTTTTTTTTCATCCAGTGTTTCACTCAAATTTTATTGCTTGCATTTCCTTTCATTGTATTTAACATGTATTTTACATAGTGTAATAGAAAAGATTACATGAAGTATTGGTTAGGAATGCACATTTATTTGTACTCTATAAAGGATGCTATTCAATAAATGTAATGTGAGTAATAAAAGGTAAAAAATGAAATGAAATGAGAATTCAGATTGATGTTATATGAATGCATATATTTTAACCGTAATAATATCACATACATTGGTTAAATTGGCCTATTTCTAAATTGTAATAGAGTATGATATGAATGTGAATGTACACATTATACTAAAATGTAATATATTTGTCTACAGTTTATTGTATATTGTGTCTATTTACAAGAAAAATTTACTATTGACTTTTTATTATTTGAAAGTCCCCGTAAATCCAAAAGAAGGTTTTCAGTAAAGTCAGTAAAGTTATATGACTTACAGTTTACTGTAACTTTTACATGGTCGAATGGAAGTCGGCGATAACATGATAAAATGAGAGTAGAAAAAACGTACAATTTTGGTATAAAAAAATGTGCAATTGAAGAACTAATATTGTCTAATACACACTAGAATAATGAATAAAATGCAATTAAAATTTTATTTTGATTCAACCACAAAACACGTGTGCTTAAATTGCTCTAATTCAAATAATGATAGTAATTTTTGTCTCGAATAATTCACAATTCTCACCAGTAAAACACTATAACCATCATCGAAAGCTGCAGTAGCAATATATTAATCATGTACTGAGGGGAAAAAACCCAAAAGCTCATTTGATAAAAAAAAACATTAGTTTTACCACTATTTACGATTGTTACATGTCTTTTAAAAACCTTCAACCATTCAGTTTTTTACCCTAGTTTGAATTCGGATCATAAAAATATTTGTTTTTCCTAATAACCAATATAATTTATTAGGTAAATGTTCATACAAAAGAGTGAAAAATATGTACTGCTGAATAATATTGTACTAGTACTATGATTCTTTTTTTATTGACTTTGTCGACAATCATCCTTCTGTTATTCGAAATAACAGAAGAAATAATGGTATATATTATACCATCATCGTATTTATGTGAAAAATAAATGGAAGTGAACCAGAGGTGCAACAATAACAGAATTAGGCTAATTATGAGCAAACATAAAATCATAAGTAACTCATACAAAGTATTCAACAGTAATTTTCTGTTTTTCTTTGTTCTTCGTGTCATTTTATGTTATTAAATAAAATATTGAAGGTAATATAGGAAATGGATTTTCTGTAATAAATCGTAATAAAATAAAATGCTCTTCTTTGTTATTATTTTATATTTTACTACACACATCATCCACATTGATTACTATCTGTTACTTTGCTTACACGACAATTAAAAAAACACAATCTAGACTTATTCTAGGAAATTACAGTACACAATTTTATTTTTGCATTGATTATTGAACGCATAGGACTTTCCAGAATGACTGTGAGTACTTACACGTAGAAAAGTCTCATAATTCAATATATTTCCATATAAGGTGTACATGTAAGATGTAAGTATGCAATATGCATATATATATACAAATGGTTAGTAAAAATATTTTCCCTTCGAATAAAGGAAAAAGAAGGTGTTTAAAACTTTTTAAAAATATTTCTTTTAAGTACTTTCATGATGTACGGTGATTTTTATGAGAAAAAAAAAAGCCTCACAGTGACTGAAGTAGTTACTTAAATTTGGAATACAACAAACACAGTATTGTGTTGACAAATACATTTGATGTGATACGATATCAATGTGTATTTCTTTCTCGTTCTTTTGTCACCCACATAAATATATTGTAGCAGTAGCGATTATCTTTCGCTTAAAAAAATGTTTAAACTCATACCTCACACCTTGCTGCATAAATATATATAATATACATATATATATTCAAATGCAGCATACAAACTAATGTACTGGTATCATCAGTTGTATTTTGTTTGTATACAGTATACAGGAAACTGTACTAGACACTATAAACTATAAACAGGAGTTAATGGCCTCTTGTCTCAAATCAAAACTCAAATACTAAAAGTAAACAAAATGTACACCATTACCAGTGAATTAAATATGTTGATAGTATAAAAAAACCCAGTGATCAGTATGAGTAATTTATATAAAGTTTATGCATTGTGTCCATTTTGTGCTTGTTTATTAAGTTCAAATTGATACAGTGGATTGTAGTTGTGTGCAGAGAACTAGTCATCAAAATGATTGCTGGATTTTTGCTTGTCAGTAAATTGACAGTCAATCAGTATCATTGCATTTACGTATATATGTATTTTAGTATGGGTCTACCCAGACCGAAATCATCGATCGTAAGTGTAGACTACCTACATTTGTAAATTGTCAGATATTGTCTGGATGGGAATCCCAAGTAAGAATGAATTTTGAATGAATGAGTGGATGGATGAATAATCCCATTCTGACTTATGAACTCATCATGCAGCGAATATCGTAATAGTAAATAGTAATAGTGTCTGTGTGTGTATTGTGTGTAGTGTGTCCTTTGTACGTAAGTGTACAGTGTAATAACTAATACCTATAGGATGATTCATGTTAATAATTCATCTGGATACTGGATACATTCAACATGAACACATATATTGTACCTAGATATGTATGCACTATGCTCCATGCATGATATGCTTACTCATTCATAAATATTCTCTTTGTATGGGTAACGAGAGAAAATCAGATGCAGTTTCCGCCAAAAAATGTACTACATACTTTACTTTTTATGATCAATAATGGATAAGTAATGGTTAACTATTATATATTATGTATAAGTTAACAGTATTGTGTAATTGTCGAAAAATCTAGAACTCTCTCACATGGGTTAAGGCAGGGACTAGGAAATAAATAACATGTAAATACCAACAACATGTAGTAGTTATACCGGACACCGGACACAGGAAGAGTTTATTATGAGTTTGTTATGAATGTATTGTTGGAAAAAGACTTCATAATGTACTAAAAATATTATATACACATGCATGAATAATAAATAACAATAATTCCGTGATACAGATGTTTTTATTAGTGCTTATTACACATGCATTTTATATTTTATTTTACATTAACATATTTTGATCACTGTATTTATTTAGTATCATTTAGTAGGAGATGAAACGGAAGAAGATACACTGTCAAATAAAAAATGCTATATATCTGTATATATCTATCTATCTGTCTATGAATTTGATACGTTTCAATTTTTTTTTAAATTAAAAGTAAAATGTAGGCTACAAATATTATACGTTATATGTAAGTTGCACACAGTAAATAAATAAATACGTTTAACATGTATGGAGATGCATTGGGCCCGTTCCCCATTTAAATGGGGAGAAATGAACTGAAATGAATGAGTGAATAAAACATAATTTTAATTTTAAATAAATACATCATGTATAGTATGTAGTATGTACACTGTGCACACTACACACTAAGCAAAGAGAATGATTTTTTGAATTCCTCTACATTGTACATGTGTTACATGTGTATAAAACATATGAAACGACACAACATCTATAAGACTATAACGACTGTTGAGTTTTAAGCATTACAATAAATAATAATTAGCAGAGGGTCATATTTATCTATACCTCACCATTTGTACAGCATACAACACAAAAATCTAGTTCACTACCAGAACTATTAAAACGAGTAAAAGTTCCCTCGTAGTTTTTCCCTCCAAATTTCTACTACAAACTACGAGCATTACCAATACTAACAGCTAAAAGGAAAAACACTACTAGTAAAATTTATTATGATTATACATTATACTTATAATGTAATCAGTGGACTGGGCACGCTTCAATTTATTGTTAAGGACAATTGGGGTAAAAAGGTTGAAACAAGTACAGAATCGAATTTATGGACATGGACAATGTAAAGTACATTATAAAGAAGAACAAAGTTTATGTTGTGTATTTGATGCCCAATCATCCCTTAACATATAGGATCTCAATTTGAGTATTGAGACAAACAAAGACATGAACTAATCTTGCGTACATCCGAAAAATCTTTGCTTCTATCGAGATTACAAACCATGTAAAACGTACACACTACACAGACAACATATAAGTAGTATATTATGTCATATAAGTTGCACATGTACACTTACGCATTACATACGACATACTACATGCACACTACACACCTTGTGTTGTGTTATTATTAATATGATGGGGATTTTTTAAAAATTGGATGAACAGGTGAGATGGAAAATAACAACAGTTGTTGAACGCAGTTTTTTTTGTACAGTGTAGTTACCACTCATTGTTAACCCTTTCATTATCAGGCATGGTGCATAGTGTATAGCATATTGCATCACATCATGTTGAGTAGAGATGAAGAAAACGTAGCGTAAATATCGTACAGGTAAGAATTTATTTTGTTCTTCCTTCTTTCCTTTCTATACACACACCTCGCGCGTCTCATCTATATGTAATATGTATCTATGGTCCCCTTCATGTGCTCTTCTACACCGCCCCTTGTCATTACATTAAATGAAGTCCGAGTCTTCAGTTGGGTCCAAGTCCACAGTTGGTTTATACGAATATACGGATATACGAATTGAGTAAAAAAACTGTATGGTAGCACGAGCAGGAGCGGACAAGTCTGACACATGCACACATGTCCACAGTATTTTATGCTAATAGCATTGGGCATCGTACAGACTACAGACAATGAAAATACAAAAACAGAAAAACTATCTACAGATATGAAACAGACATAGGATGTACAAAATATAATAATCATTCTCTACACAAAGGCACAACACAAAACTGATATGAAATGTTCTTCTTATTTCTCTCAATATGTTCTCCTCAATATATATAATCTTAGGTATAGGTATGATGATTTGATTTGAATCCTCTTTACCTCACAGAAAACTCTCCCGTTCAAAAAACATAGCACATTACAAGCAAAAAACTCAACTAACTTGAGTATTCATGATGCAGTAGTTCCAAACTAACAACAACAACAATTAGATGATGCTTTTTTGCATAAAGGCAGATGAATATAGTCTATAATAAATTATACTGCACATTATACAGATTAAAGACAGCACAAAATGTTTTCTATTGACTTTTGAACAGCATGTATATTTTACAAGTTGACATTGTGATTGTCATTTTTGTTATTCAGTCATAGTTTTTTCAGCATTTATTAAATGATAATATTTGTAGTTCGTAGGCAACAGGTAACTAAAACTGTTAAAGTACACGTCAAGTGGATTATTGTTGAGATGAAATGTTTTATATTTTATTGGTGATTGGTGATGTTACATATATTACGCCTCACAAAATAATGTATGTAATGCCACACGCTCAAACTCAATTCTCATGATTTGAGACGGAAAATGAAAATGTACTAAAATTTTATATTTTACTATTACATTGTCTAAACATTACATTGTCTCGTTCAAGCATCTGTTATTACCAGCCCTGTACATATATATATGTGTGTGTGTTTGTCTAAAATGTTTACTTTTATTATGATTATTCAAGTGTTTGATCCACACACAATATTTACACACAATTATCTCACCGTATCTTTTCATATCAAGATTAACCTAGTTAATTTTCCTAGAAATGAGATAGTCATAAAATTTGAATGAAATGCTCTTCTAAAATTTTGAGTCAACAATCCAGCCTTTAATACTATTCAATGTATTCATCATCCACTGGAGTGTTTTTACACCAATGTTGATTAAAACTCCACGTGTATAATTTAATTTTAATTGCAGCTGATTAGCGTAATTATCAGCTGAGTACAACTGATAGAAATAACTCATTACATTGTATACTATACAGTATAGTCTATACTACATACCATAAACAATACATACATCATAAATCATAACACATCACACATAACTCAAAGGCAGCATTCCATATTATACAAAATCATACATCATGCGCCTTAGTTTTTAGACAGCAATTCTTAGCTTGTAAAAATTGATGGTAAAAAACCATTCACTTCAAACTGATGCAAAACATGAATGGCTCATTGTACACTGTACACGTTGCATGTGTTTTATCTTTACAATAGATCACTGTTTTTTCTGCATCTACTATATGAATAATGAATACTGACAATTCCAACAACATTTCTGGGCATTCCTGTCTTTGTCTCAATTATTCATGGAAAATGGTCAATGGACATTGGACATGTTAAGAAATAGAGTAAAGATTTCCTCAGTCTCATTTAATCTGCAACTCTACAAAATCCGTTTCATGGAGAGGAATAATATTTTGCCAATCTATTCCCTTGAAAGTCACTAACAATTACAAAACCCATACTTCACTTGCTGAACTTAGATTTCATGTCAACCTACAACCTACATCATCCAAGAGACGGATTCATCCAAGTCAACAATACATGAAATTTACCTAAAACTGTAACGATACCTTGTATCAGTTCAATTGGTTCTAAAATCAAAACAGGAAATTAATAGCGTACAGCTCCTCGTAAAGGTTTAGTCGTGTCATTCTTCATTCATTATGCTCTTTGCCCTGATTTTGATCATTAAAGAATCGGTTCGTCAAGACGAATGCTGACACGTCATCATAATTATCATCAGTATCATCATGGTTTTGACTCTGGATTCTGAATTTGACAGTACCATGTTTTGTAAATAGACAAAACTAAGTCGTTATAATATTCAATTCAACTTATTGACAATAAGTCATAGAATTCAAAGAACATCTCAACTTAACACTACAAACCTTGTGTGTACAGTGTACAGTGTACAGCAGAAGAATAATTTTGACAGTTTAATATCCCGACTTCTTCCAAGCTGAAAACAGAGCAACTGAGAAAAGTCAACTCAAAGACCCTTTTTCTCAATTACTAATTCAGCAAATTTCAAGTAATAGCAGAATGTTCAGAATGGACATTTTAAAAGTAGTCTTCTTTACGCTTTTAGCTCTATTTGGGCTACAGCACACCGTAAGTAGAGTGGTTTATTTTATATTTTTCATACTTTTTATTTTCAAAACATTTCATTTGTTTCACAGGGAGAATCTCTTTTGGCTCTCAATGTAAATGTATTAGAATTGTATTATAAACCTTGGAGCCCAAACAGCTGAACGGATCTTCATGATCCATATATACCAAATTGTGGGGGAACCAATCGGGGATGAT
>JAQGBH010004888.1:0-15583 GCA_034698265.1 Sminthurinus aureus
TATTGCATGTTTTAGAGGATGAAATCAAATAAACATGGGTACAGGAGTACCTACAGAGGGAGCGAGCTAGAAGAAACGAAAGACTATAATATTATGTTGATGTAACTGACTTCTAAAAATATTATACTTTGTGGACGAAATTTTTGCATGAAAAAACCGAAAAACCGAATAATGCCCGGAATGCGAGTCAAGTGATCATTATTATGAAAAAAACCTCATATTCGGATTCTCCGTTACCAATTACCCCATCCTACACAGATCTAGGTTTTATACGGTTCTATGTGGATTTTCTACACTAAAAACCGACTAAAACTCGGATTTTGGAAGGTTCCGGGAGTCGTAGAAAATTCAAAAATACATACAGTACTAACACACAGTATGAAAATGTCAATAAAAAAACCCCATGCGATTTGGTCAACCCGTTCGGCTGGAACCGTGCAAATGACGGACGGACGGACAGACAAACAACATGATAGAATAAGGGGAGCTCGCTTCGCTCGCTCTCTAAAATGCTCATTCATAATAATCACACCGTTAGCTCATGCTGATAATTTGGCAATTACCTAACAGCTTCAGCTTTAGCTAGCAGGGCAAGATTCTTATCTATCGCACACATTTGCAAACCGATAAACAAACGATTGTGACTAGTGATGTTACAAATCGTAGCCTTTTGGGAGCTTTTTTATGTAGAACAAAAGGATGCGCAATTAGTCAAACTTCAGAATAATGCATGATTCAGCTATCACCTGCCACGAATTAATAATAATTTGTAACAACTTGACTTCTCATCCGGCCATTCATCAAATATTTAATATTTAATTTGTATGAACTCTCCACGTTCCACTTGACTCTTGAATTCAGCCGTATAAATTTCATCCACAGACAACCCACAATTTCATTTAACATAACTTTACACACTCCAACGTTCCTTTTCATACTAAAACGCTTAAAAGTAAAAATTAATTAAGTGTGATCTCTCGTTCTCATTGAACTACAATACCTAACAAAATGTCGGCTCTTCCTATTCTTGACATCAAGGAAACTTCCTTCGGAATCCAAACGAGTAATTTCAACTCGGTGCTGACGAAAGTTGGGAATCGACCATTTGCTCTCATCTCAATCAACGGCGCAACTCGCACTGGAAAATCCTATGCTCTCAACTATTTTATCCGCTACTTGACTTCCCTTGAGTCTTGGCCAAAAGTGGGAGATACACCAAAATTCTTAGCAAAAAGTGGACGGACGAGAACGACTTTGGGAATTGATCTTTGGTCGGAACCTTTCATCATAAAAGTGGACGGAAGGGAAATTGCTGTGCTCCTCATGGATTGCCAAGGCCTTTTTGATGACCAGACGACGGGGACTCAAAACGCCATAATTTTCTCTCTCAGTTCCCTTTGTTCGTCCATGTCAGTTTTCAACATCATGAGAAATATTGACGAGTCAATTCTACAACAAATTCAATTCTTCTCCGGCTACGCTCATTTGGTATCTCAAGAAAAAGAAACAGAGAATAATTCAGAAAATGACCAAGAGGAAGAAAATTCATTTCAACGGCTCATTTTCCTGGTTCGGGATTGTGAGTTTCCAGACTACGAGTTTGGTTACCATGGAGATACTAGAATGACCACAAGTGAAAATAATTTCTTCCGTGATGTTTTCCATTCATCTGCACAAATCAAAATACCACCTGAAAACGTATTTGTCCGGGAGGAGATTTTGAGGAGCTACAAAGACGTCGGTTGTTTTCTCATGCCTCATCCTGGAAAACAATTCACCCAGAATGACAAGAAACCAACGGATGAAGACTTTGAGCAGTTCATGAAAGAGTTTGTCGAGCTCGTGCTTTCACCACAGAATCTGGTGACCAAAAGAATTGGCGGACAAGAAATCACGGGGAATGATTTTAAAAAGTAAGACATTAAATGAAAAATTTTGTCTTAATAATTTTATTTACATTTCCATTTGCAAAAGTGAAAAAAACACTTGTACTTATGCTGCATTTTTCATTTAATTTGTCAGATTCGTTGAAGAATGGGGAAAATTATGTGAAAAGGCAGCGGACCATTTCCCCGCTGTACAGACCATTGCAGAGTCAACTGCCACAATTCAAAATACTCTTGCGCTCAACACCGCCTTGTCCCACTATGAAAAAGCCATGAGTTCCTTTGTCCAATCTTATCCTCGTGGACTTTCCGACTCCGAATTCCTCAAACTTCATGAACAACTAAAACTGGAGGCATTGAAAATATTCAACGGCATTCTTAAAATTGGCGGAGAAAAATTAGCCGAAGAGTATCGACAGTCGCTGATTGAACTAACTACAAAGCTTTGTGAGACCAGCCGACAACTCAATTTAATTCTCGCGTCCAAAGCAGAATTGGATGAGGAGCTGCAGGAGAACAAACAAAAGGTGTCCGAGGTCCAGGGGAAACTTAGCGACCTGGAAATCCAAAGCCGAAGTGACAAGGAGCAACAGGCGAGAGCCATTAGAGATCTTCAGACTAAAATGGCACAGGATTCAACAGCAAATGCAGCGCAGCAAAGACAGTACCAAGAGCAACTCACTGCGGCTCAAAAAAAATACACTCAACTCGCACAAGCAGCAGAGGAGAATAAGAACAGTCTTGCAGCCCAAATCGCAGACTCTGAAGCGAGATTCCAAGAAACCGAGAGACGGCACCAAGAAGCGTTAGAAAACCACCGCCGGGAGCTTGCAAATGCTCAAGCTGCGCCACGAGGAAAAAAGAAGAGGTGGTATAAATTTTAAGTCTAAAAAGTTTTTAAACATGCAATTACAGTAAAATCTTTTTTTCTTGCATATTTTATTTTCAAGAATTATAAGATTATAATAAGTTGTTATAAGAATTAAAAGAGAATATAGCAGAGACTACAATAAAATATTGTTCATATAAATTATTCATCATTATCATTATCATGAGCTGCTCAAGACTCGAGAGAAATCCAAGTGATTTCGGTGAATATTTTTCCATTAGTTTTGCATCCGGCTGTTGTGTAACTTAAGTAATTGTCTAGACTCTAGATTTCATATATTAAATTTAATGGTTTGCACATGTTTTAGGGGATAGGATCATAAATGCTCAGTCATAAGCAACACACATCATGAACTTTCTGATGCTGATAATTTGACATTCACCTGGCAGCTTCAGCTTGAGCTAGCACGGCAAGACTCATATCTATCGCACACATGTGCAAACCGATAAACAAGCATTTGTGACTAGTGGTATTATGAATCGTCACCTTTTGGGCGCTTTTTCATGTAGAACAAAAGGATGCACAATTAATCACAAGTTACATTTCACACTGATTCATCCACTACCAAAAAGTAACATTCAAAAGCTTGACTCGTTGTCCATTCATCACATAATTTGTAATAGCTTTCCACGTTCCACTTGACTCTTGCATACAGTCACATCAGTTCCACACCACACACAACTCAACTTATCATTACTTTACACTTCACACTTCATACGCTTCAACGTTCCTGTTCATAATAAAACGTTGAACACAATAAACTTGAAACAATCTTTTGTGAAATATTTTCCTTCACATTAAATTAAACTACAACATTTAAAAAAATGTCGGCTCTTCCAATTCTCGACATCAACGAAAACTCCTTCCGAATCCGAACCGAAAATTTCAACTCGGTCTTGTCAAAAGTGGGGAATCGACCATTTGTTCTCATCTCGATAAATGGAGCAACTCGTACTGGAAAATCCTATGCTCTCAACTATTTCATCCGCTATTTGACTTTTAAAACTAGCCAAGAAAACCCCTCGTCTTCTGCTGAAACTGAATCGGAATCCTGGATACATTTTGGAAATGCACCAAAATTCATAGCAAAAAGTGGGCGGACGAGAACAACGTTGGGAATTGATCTTTGGTCAGAGCCTTTCATCATAAAAGTGGACGGAAGGGAAATTGCTGTGCTCCTCATGGATTGTCAAGGCCTTTTTGATGACCAGACGACAGCGAGACAAAACGCCATAATTTTCTCTCTGAGTTCTCTTTGTTCGTCCATGTCAGTTTTCAACCTCATGAGAAATATCGACGAGTCAATTCTACAACAAATTCAATTTTTCTCTGGCTACGCTCATTTGGTATCTCGGAAGAAAGGAAAGGATTCCGAATCAAATGAGGAACAAAATGATCAGAATCCATTTCAAAGACTCATTTTCGTTATTCGGGATTTTGATTTTCCAGACTATGATTATGGTTTCCATGGCAACGGAAAAACTTCCACGGGTGGTAAAAATTTCTTTCGTGATGTCTTCAAATCTTCATTGGGAGTTAAGAGGCCGCCTGAAAATGTGTTTGTTCGCGAGGATATTTTAAGAAGTTACAAAGACGTCAGCTGTTTTCTCATGAGACATCCTGGAACAGAATTTACCCGAGGAGAAGATGAATTCCCGCAGCCAAAGTTTGAACAGTCGCTGAAAGAGTTTGTGGAGCTCGTACTTTCGCCCGCGAATTTGGTGACCAAAACAATCGGCGGACAAGAAATCACGGGGAATGATTTTAAAAAGTAAGGCATTTTTATGGGCGTAATGATTTTTACATTCCTTTTGATTTTTGATGCACAAACATTTCCACTTTAATGAAAAATGACAGAGTAAAGTAAAAAGTGTCAATTTCTTCATTTTTATGCACAGGTTCGTTGAGGAATGGGCCAAATTATGTGAGAAGGCAGAGGATCATTTTCCCGCTGTGCAGACAATTCACGATACGACAGTTCTGATACAAAATACCCTTGCTGTAAACACCGCCTTGTCCCACTATGAAAAAGCCATGAGTTCCTTTGTCCAATGTTATCCTCGTGGACTTTCCGACTCTGAATTCCTCAAACTTCATGAACAATTAAAACTGGAGGCTTTGAAAATATTCAACAGCATCAACAAACTCGGCGGGAAGGAATTGGCTCAAAAGTATCAAACGTCCCTAATTGAACACTTGGAGAAATCCTCTAAGGGCAGTCGACAGCTCAATTTGATTCTCGTGTCCAAAGCAGAAATGGATGAGGAGCTGCAGGAGAACAAACAAAGGGTGTCCGAATTCCAGGGGAAACTGAGTGATCTCGAGATCCGAAACAAACGAGACAAGGAACAACAGGAGAAAGTCATTGAAGACCTCCAGACGAAAATGGCACAGGATTCAACAGCAAATGCAGAGCAGATGAAATTCTACCATGAGCAACTCACTCTGGCCCAAAATAACTACAGTCAACTCACCAAAGTTGCGGAGGAGAATAAAAAAATTCTCACGGACCAAATTGCAGCCACTGAAGCGAGATTTCAAGCCAGCGAGAGACGACATCAAGAAGCAATGGCCGAGCATCGCAGGGAAATGGAAAGGTTGAGGGACAGACGGGAGGATGGAACGGGTGGTTCTGGACTTTTTGGTATAATTAAAAGTGTGGTTTCAACATTTACTACAGCCGCTGTGGGAAAGCTTTTCAAATAAAATTATTTAATTAAATTACTGTAGTATTTGTAAGTGCTACGACACTTAAATAATATTTATTATTATTAATAAAAAGTTTGTAAAATGAAACAGAAAATACTATTTTAAATGTGCGGTATTGACTATTGACAATTGACAATCTTAAGAAATTAAATTATAATTGTGAGGCTTGAGGTTGATGGAAAAATGAATAATAAATCTTAATGTACATCGTACATATACATGTAGTAATCAATAATCAACGACCACTGGAATTCTTTTTTTCAATTCCCGTTGTTTCAGTCCATTCGAGCTTTTAATAGTCTTCGGCATTTACAAGAACTGACGAGTAATGGTCAGTTGTCATGGTTACCGTGGAAATGTGACGAGTAGACTCACGACTTGATTAACCACAAAGTCAACAAAGTTTGGTGTGGATTCTCGCTCCATCTGGTGGAAACTGCCAACTTTTATCCCAACACCTCGAATTCTTTTGATTTCTCTCTTCATCTCTGCCTTCAAATTCGAATTTTTATTCCCGTTACCACTGACATTTGATATTGATGTTGATGATGATGTTGTTTTTTGAGCAGTGAGCAAAAATTCATTTTTCAACTCATCCATTTTCCTGGGGACTGAAAAAGCATTTTCGTACTTGGCCGTGTAAATTAGAGTTAGAGCAATGGCAATGTAGCCGATCAAAAGGGCAAGAAGTGGGAAATCCTGAAAATGACGAATAACAAAAAAAAACACATGATAGAAATGGACAGGGAGCAAATTTTCCAAGCAAAGATGCAGAACGGGAAACAGCGATTGAAGAGCTCGATCAAGACAACGAGTTCGCGCAGCTGGTCCAAAATTTGGCGCAGTATCCAAATTTCTTTTTCAAGATCTCGAGCTCCAAGTGAGTGATTTTGAAACTTTTCCTGAAGATTTCTACACAATACACAACCAAAAAAATGGTTTACATTTTTTTATCACGCTCAATCAAGTGCACAATGTATCGCTTATCGATTTTTGAAATTATTTGCTGTAAAGATTTTTTTACCTGAGTTGAAGACTCATTCGCTTGAATTCCAACTGACATTTCCCAAAGAAGAGAACTTGAGTGACAAGAGCAAAACTCATGTTGACATACATGTTGGCCATGCAAATTGCCTCAACAACCAAAAGAATCAAGAAACTCGAAATGTTTTGAAACTTTGGCGGAAGCGCCGAGTACAAAAGATGACAGCGACTCGGATCAACAGCCAAAAACAGTATGATGAAGACTTCCGTAGAAAATATGAAGAGCGGAAGTAGTTTGGCCACCAATTCATCCAGTGAATACTGAACAGGCCACGTCAACAGAGGACGAATATGAATTTGTAATTCCGATTTTCCACTTGATTTAACATGATCTAAAAAAGAAAAATTACACATTAAAGCTGAAAAGAAATGCTCGTCTCGAGACTCGAGACTTGAGTTGATAAAAAAATTACCTCGTTTTTCATTTCCATTTTCAGATTCCGATTCCAATTCCGTTTGCATTTGGAGTTGGATTTCTTGATCCATCATTTTTTGAACTGGATCTTGCCGCTTTGCAAAAAGTTGATTGAAAATCATGACATTTTCTTCTGAATTTTTCACAAAGAGACAAAATCCGGTAAAGTAAAACACTACAAAACCGCATGCAAGTCCAAAATGAATGACGAAATGATCCCATCTAAAGTATTTTTCTGGCTCGAGGATCGTGGATTGAACGAGTCTCCCTAAAACGAAAAGCCAATGAGAAACTCCAACTCCAAATAAAATTTGCCACATCAAGATTTTGACTCGATTTGACTCCTTCTGAATTTTCCCATTTTCCACGTCAACTTGAATCGGAAGGATGTTTAAAGTGGAGAGGACTTTGAATGCGCTCAAGCTCCATCGAGTTTCCTCAAGTGTCAACATTTTAAAATTTAAAGTTTTATTCAGTTCCACCTCTGAGTAAATAAAATCACTTTTTAATATTAAACTTGTACAACACAAGACACAACAGAAGCTGAAATGACCTGACTTGTGCAGAGGGACGAGAAATGAGGAATGGAAAACGCGGAAGTCTGTCCGATACTTGATTCTTTGGTGGTCCTTTCGTTTGTTCCGTCTACTTTTCTCATAACTACGACGTACAATGGCGACATGGGCATAAAAACCAAGCTAATGAGAAACAAAACAGGCTGATTAATTGAATTGCCTCGTGGAACTCGTGGATTCCCAATCTCGATTGCGAATTGCTAATTGCTATGGCATACGCTCATACGAGGTTGAAAATCCATGAGTTTCACGAGGCAATTCATTTGCACTCATTTACTCAAGTCCTCTTATCTCCTGTTCCCCAATTTATGTACTTCCTTGAACAGAGAAATGAGAACGAGGACAACTCGACGTTGGACGTTAGACTTTCCACGGGCTTTCGGTTTGCTCGTTTAGTTTCATGTTTTATGTTGTACATGCCGGAAGAAGGAAGAAATGACTTGGGTGGAGAAAGGAGAAACGAAGAAAGGAAAATCAAATGTAACTGCTAATTTATTATGCAGTTCTTTGATCAGACAAGAGTTTTATTAATTGTTTGGTCGTATACTTCCGCAAGTTTGTTAATTACCGTATATGACCAAATAGTAGACCAGGTCTACTACAGTAAAATCTATGGAAAATCTATGAATTTTCCCATAAGAAAGCATTACACATGGACTACTATTTGAAGCTGGATAAATAAATGGTCATATACGGTACTCAGCTCAGCTCAGCTCAAATGGACTCGATTCGACTCACCTAATTGCTGATGACAGCCAGTGGAAGAGGAATACAGGGCAACACTGGAGTAATTGTAGATTGGAGAAGAGCTTAGAAATGTCGAAATATTTTATACATTGTCATAAGTTGTGTCATGCTTTCCCCTAAACTTTCCACAATTTTATTTTCTATTCATGTCCAATGTCCATGCATCTTGATCCTCTGAATTTTATTTTGGCTCGTATACCATATTTCTTTGCTGCCTTTAAGTCGTATTTCAAACTACGAGATAAACTGCATACTTCAAAGAATGGACAATGAAGAAAGTTGTCAGGATGGCATTATTTAGGAGTTGTACGTAGTTGGTCGATACACGCAGAAATGAACATGTTTGAGATAAAAAATTCCAACTTTCTGCAAGACATTGGCATTTTTAATTTTTTCCATGTACCGTAGAAGCTCTATTTGTATCGCAGCTTCCAATGGTTTCGCATGCTCTATGTAATGTATGCAGTGGTGAAACTTAGGGGGTATGGAAGGGTATGCAGTACCACCAGTTTTCAGAAAAATTAACATTACGTAAATGGTATATACTAGATAAGATAGAATTTGTGAGCCCATTAGCATACCACCACTAAAAAATTTAGAGTTTCACCACTGAATGTATGATGCGTACATATGGAGCATCTTATGGTTTCGCACTATCCAATACTATCGCAGCATCTAAAAGTGTCGCAGTACCAAGGAAGAGATTCCAATTGTATCGCAGCGATACAAATAGAGCTTCTACGGTATTTGTTATTATCAGAACCACAACGCGCCACCTGGATATTTTGTATTTTATTCAACCATTTCTTAATGGTACACCAAAACATTTCTGTTGCAAGAGTCAATTTAATTTTGCAATTAGTGACGTTTTGTTCTCAAGTGGTAGTTTCAATAAAGTTTCATTAAAGTTTTCCAAAGTGTAACTTTAATGACAAGTTTTTTTGGTGGAGAGGACTTTAATTGGGATTCATTATACACGAGTTATCATTGAAGTTGCACTCAAGTCCAGCTTTCGTTGCAATGCAACTACAGAGTAGCATCAAAGTTGCCATTAGCAAAGTTTTTATTGTTATTGAATGATGTTTAATTCCAATTACGTCGAGTCTCGAGTCTCGAGTTGCACTGGAATGTTACTTTAATTGGTATTCAATATTCAATACTGTAATGGTAACTTTAGCTGCAACTTTTATTCTGGCGCATCGGCAATTATTGAGCTCGTTGTACAAGAAAACATGTAAAAAAATGTTGTAAAATTCCATAATAATTTTTTTTATACAACTTGTCTCACAGACACAACGTAAAACGTCGCTTCTTTTTATTATTTTGACAATAAAAATGTCGTCATATTGTTTTCTCTTGAAACTAATAATAATTTTCATAGTTTTTATGCCAAGGAATCCATTGGCATTGATCAGCGGCAAAGAAATGAGGAGTGGAATTTTCTTGGAGTTTCCAATAGAAGGAACGACTCTCCAAAAGCTGGATTTGGTCTCGATTTTGGAAGACGTGGCAAAAACTGGTTGCTGGATTCATCTCGCTGGAAATATTGTGAGCGAAATCAAGGAACAGGACATTGAAATGCAATTGGAAGCTCAAATTCAACTCCAAACCCAAAACCAACAGAAGAATTCAGTTAATTTTCTCATCAAAATTTTATTGAGAGACATGGAAAAGGTTTCAGAAGAAAAGTACGGAAATTATTTGAGCGACGGACTGAGCGTGGCAACGCGTGTAAAATATTCTCTGTTTCATCAACATGTTTTACTGGCCACTGAGATTTCACAATCAAGATGAAACCAACACGTTTATCAGTGAAATGTATTACAGACAATTACAAATGGAAAGCTACGCTAAAAACGAAGCACTTTGTTCCTCTGTCATTGAAAAGGGCAAATGCATACAAACTCGAAGTCCCGCAATAGCAACAAAATTTGCGCTCGTTTTCTTACAAGTCTCGGAGCAAGGAAATGTCGTTTCTCAGGGACAAAAAAGTGAAAGTCAGCAGAAGCAGATACAAACAGAAGAAGACGGAAATTTCCCACGACCATTTTTCTACAAATTCCTCTCGTTTCATTTCATGGGCACTCAAATTCCTTTGGTTGTTGTCACAATTCCAACATCAACATCAAAATCAAGAGTAACAGCAGCTCAAGAAAACTCGAAAAAAATAGAAATGGAAATCTCGAGCGTCTGGTTTGTAAATCATTGGAATATTTTAAACGATGAATTCAAGCCACAACACCCCTGCACAAATCAAGCAAAGAAGTCAAATTTCTCTGAAAAATTGTCGTGCTATTCCGCAGTCATGTCAAAAAACAGCGGGAAAATGAGGCATAAAAACTCTGGAACTGGAACACCGGAATTCAAAACTCCTGCTGATCGATTTAACTCAGTCAAATTGACGTCAACTCTGGAAGGTTTTCTGAATTCGGTTGTAGAAAATTATACATGGGAGCACGAAAAATGGAAATTTTATGACTAAATCTGGAACTCGGCCGAGCTGCAAGTCACAATAAGAAAAGCTGCAACAGAAACAAAATATTTTGCATCAAATCGCATTATTGGATTTGAACAGGAAGAAAAAACTACAAATTCATCACCAGCGACAGCGTCCATCAGACAAAAACTACGGTGCAAATCTACACGACGCCATTTCAAAAACAATTTTGGACCCTGCTGCTCGTTTCCATGGTGATAACTGTTGCTGTGCTCCTGATTTTTGATTTGCTTCTAAATCGGAAAGAAACTGTGAAAATCTTGAGCATCTGGAAGATACTGTCCGAACTTTGTTTGTGGATCCTCCGGATTCTGCTGGAACAACAAGATCAAGAATTTCCTCCAGAAATCCATCAAAAAATCCACCAAAACTTCATCAAAAATTTGTTGAAGAGAGCAATGATTTCGCCTGATTTTGGGCGTTTGGCTGATGATGAGTCTGATTTTGGTGAATGGATTTCGCGGCATAGTCAAAAGTGACTACACGCTGGATTTTCCATTCGCAAGTCAGCCCAAGTGGAACAGTTCGATGGATTTCCTCAAAGATGGCAGCTTTTTCGTCTACTACACGCAAATGGGCTGGAAATGTGGGTACAAATCGAAAAGGTACAGAACTCGGTTCAACTTGACTGCACCGTTGACTTTGTACGACATTGAAAAGCCATCCTTTCTCGGATCGAGGATTGAATTGTATAGAACTCAAAAGTTGGAATCTTGCAGTCTGCAATGCGGTCCTACATCCATGAAACTACCGTTTGAAAAATCCGGTTGTCAGAATTTCCAGCCGTGTCAACAGCTCCACGAACTTGAACTGATCCGGAGTCGTCAGAACATAACATGTACAGAAAAACTCCCTGATCTCATCATCGACAAACTGAGACACCCAAAATCCGTTTTCATGACGGCGGCTGCAGATTTTCCCTTTTTCTGGAATAAATTCAAGCGACAGATGAAAACTCATCCGGAACTCGGTATGAAATTCGTCCACAATTCTGATGAAAATGATGAGGAAGTTGGACAAATTTGCGGATTTGTACTTGACTTTGATTCATCAAGAATTCATGTACATGATCTGGATTTCATCTTTACCCCGTTAAAAATTCTGCTGAGTTCTGGAATTTTGGGGTGGTGGGAAAAATGGGAACAGATCAATTTTCATGGGAATCGACAGGTTTGGAGAAATTCCAGCGAATTCATCGACGAATCTCGCGCGGAATTCAAACCACTTTCCTTTCGAGATTCCGATATTCATCTCGTCTTTTGGATTTGGCTCTTTTTTCTCATTCTCCCAGCAACCGCTTTTCTCTTTGAAATCATGTCAATCGATAAGATTTGTAGCAGAATTTGGCTCGTCTACAAGCTAAAACGGCAAATGATTTTCCTGCGAAAAGCAAAAGTTGTACAAAATTTGGTTATTTATTTTATTTATTTTTTTATTTATTTATTGTTCCAATGGCAGACATCGAGGTCCATGAAAAGATAAGATTTTATTACATTTCCCTTTTGACTGGAAGAGGTGGAAAATCCCAGTTTGACACAAGTTTAAAAGTCAAACGAAAAAGTCTGTGTTTACTTCAACTCTCAAAATAGTGTAGATTGTAGATACGTTTGGCTTGCACTTTGCGTGTATACATTTTACCCAGCTTAGAAATGAGAAGTGAGCCTGAAATCCAAGCATCCAAGCAATTCAGTTTGTGTACAGGCTCAACTTGGAGCGTGAGAGGTGAATAATTTCAAATTCAAATTCTCTGACCCGAATCCAGAGCTGACAGCTGACAAAACATACAAAGTAGAATCAAAGTAAAATCATTTGGCTTTTAAAAACTGTTTCAAAAGTCTGATGATTAAAATATTGAATTTGGAATTGTTTTTTGGCTTCAGTGTATTTTGTACTGTGTGTTATTTTCCACATTTGACATTTGACACTGACTTTGCTTTGTAGTTTGTAGTTTGTAGTGTAAAGTGAAAATGGGTAGAACCGGAGGGACAAGAAATAAAATGAGTAGAAAAGAGCCATCAAAAGAGCCTCCTGAGGAAGTCCAAGGGTCAAGCTCAAGAGTAAAACAAATCTCAATCAATAATTTGCCACCAGAGGTACAAAATAATATTAAATCATCCCATTTTTTTTGTTTTTTTTTTTTCATCTCGGGAAAGTAAAAGGGAAATGGCATACAGATTGGGTTTTTTTGATAATAAAATGTCTCTTTTTGATGTCTAAATGTTTGTTTAGATGCTGACGGAAATATTAAAATGTGTGGACAATCGTAGTCTTTTTTCTTGTCGTCTTGTCAATCGCCAATGGAGTGTGATTTCAAGTTGCATTTTATGCACAAGAACTGACAATTATGTCAGTTTTCATTTTAATGGCCAGAGAGATGAATCTCCTTGGGGACAGGTAGAAGTGAAAAACAACCTCAAAGAGTTTTTACAAGGGATGAAAAATTCCAAAAATTGTCCTTATGCTCGTTTTGACTTTTCCTATTCCAACCTACCTAAGGAATTGGAATTATTTCTTCATGAAGATTGGGTTGAATTTCTCGCTGATTTTGCTCCATCCAGAATCAAAGGCCTCAAATTACAACCTATTTGTCTAAGTGGTATTGATGTCCAAGTTTTGGCAGGGAAACTACGAGATTTACTCTTAAATAAAATTCCACGTCTGGAGGAGATTACATTACGAATTGAAGGTTCACGTTCACAAGACGAAGGACCATCAGACATTCAATTATTTCCCACCCTCATGCAAACACAAATAGATACAGATACAGAAAACAGTACAGCAGTCCCAGTGGGACTTCCAATTCCACAATTTAAATTTCCTCAGCTCCCTCATTTAAAATCCATTCGTTTGTTTGAATGCTACTTAATTTCAGATCATCCTGGAATTGTTAAGGATCTTTTAAATGCTGCGATCAATTTAAAACAACTACATGTCAAAGTAAATAAATTGGAAAATTTTGCATTTCTCCACTCACTGGGAAAACTTGATCTTGTCAAAGACGTTGCCATTAATATAGAACAAACTTTTTTCCCTACCAGCATGCAAAATCAACAACAAAATCAACCACCGTTATCCAATTTGGAGATTTTGAATCTCAGCTTGGGGATGGATGAAAATGATCATATAACTTGTGCTTCAGCAGCAAGTTTCATTGCTAATCTTTTTGAATCCAATAAAAATACTCTGACAACAATGAAAATATATTCATTGACTTGTGGATTTCGATGTTTACCCAATTTTCAACTGCCCACCTTTATGAATCTCAAGAATTTGCGTTTATCTCTGGATTCTGATGCGGAATCTCATGGGTTCCCTTCAGGAAGTAGAGCTCGAAATATTTTCCCCAATGTGGATTCTTTTGGTATGTAAATTTATTTATTAATAAAACCAGGCTTTTTTTTTATTTATGAAATTTACAAAGATTTAGATTTCACATATAAATTATAAATGAATTATTGACAAAATAAATAAATATGTATCTGCATTTTGTATTATTTATTGTATTTAAGATTTACAAATGGGATTTTGGTTGTATGGCGTTCCTCAACTTGAAGAAGATTCTATTCCTATTTTCCCAAGTGTCAAAACTCTTTCTATAAAGGATTGCAATTTTAAGGCAGACATGATTCCTATACTGAATTTGATGTGTCCCAACCTTAATAAGTTCCAGATACGCAAGGACGATGAATCTGAAGAATGCTATGAGGCTTATAATTTAAGTCATTTAAACTTTGGTCTGGTTGCTCGGGCCATTTGGACTCATATGAAACAACTCGAGTATTTGGAGGTTGATGTTTTTGTGAATTTGGAAGAAAATAATCCTATCGCTTTGGATTCCTGCTTTACTGGAATTTCTGTGGAAAATTGTCAACGTCTTGGTGAGGTGATGGAGGCCAAAGAAACTTTGAAAAAGTGGAATTGTCAAACCAAAGTTCTTGAGTCGGACCTGACGGCGGACAGAGAACATCCGTCAATTTTGGACATGAAAGGTAAAGCACAGGGGAAAAAATGTATTGCAATTTTAGATTTATTTTAGATTGATAAAGTAAATTATAATTTTTCGTGTAAACAAAAATTCACATCCGGTAATAATTTGCATTACATAACTTTTTAAATAAGGCATAATAATATATTTATGTGTGTTACTCTTAACTGTTTTCTGTAGAGTTGAAGAAACTGACCATCAATTCATATTTGGGGGACACGTTAATAGACAAAAAAGAATTCTTCACCAACAAGTTGACTTGGATCAGTCATGAATACGCCTTCAAGCTCATGCCTCATCTCAAAGTAACGGAAGCAGATTGAATAAAATACCTAATTTTTTTAAACATTTCTATTTGTAGTTTGTGTTATAGATTTCAGATCTTTCTCTGTGTAAAATGTAAAAAAAACCATTTATTTACAAATTGTCTGTAAACCTTTTTTATGTCAATATTTGTAGAACATTACTTATTTTCACCTAGCAATAGGCAATTTTATACATATAGGTACTTACTTACTTTTGCCGGCCTCATAAAAACATGTAGACACAACGCCTGTAAAAAAGCATAAGGAATGCTTTTGATTTAAGATACAAATCATTACAAAATCCAAATTAAATACTACTCAATTTTTAAAAAAACAAAAAGACAAAGAAAACAAAAAAATCCAAATAAATAATACCTACAACGTCCATGTTCATTGAACAGGGAAATTTGTCCATTTATTCTGTCTGTAGTCTGTACATTGTGTATTGTGTATAAACAAGTAAACACCGCCCGTCAGATGACGGGCAAAATGTAAGGTTTTATAAAATTCGTATCCGATGGCTTAAACAGC
>JAQGBH010004889.1:0-15583 GCA_034698265.1 Sminthurinus aureus
TTTTTCAACTGGGTCCTGTGGGTCACCCTTAGGTGATAGGGGTATGATATAGGGGTCAAAATTCTTAGAATTTGCTCTAGTATTTTATAAAATTATCAAAAAAAAATTAATTAATTTTTTTGTTCAAATCTTTTTGAAAGGATTTCAAAGAAACTCATAAATACACCATACACAATGTATAATCCTATTTTGTAGTATATAAAAAGTGCATTGATGGGTAATTTATGTATGCAAATTCTAAATATACAAGTAGAAGAAGGTATGTAGTCACGTTTGGATTTTTTAAAACTAAAAAACGTTTTTTTAGGTCAAAGGTCATTATTTGACCCCTGGAGGTCATGCCAAGTTTTGGATTGAGTCAAATCCCACTTAGTACTGTTTGATAGGTCAATACCTTTCATTTGGTACCGGTTGCATCACAATCGACCCTCTACAAGCATAGTTATTGACAAAAAGGTCATTATTTGACCTCTGGAGGTCATGTTAAGTTTTGGATTGAGTCAAATCCCATTTAGTACTGTTTGTTAGGTCAATACCTTTCATTTGATACCGGTCTCATCAAAATCGACTCACTATGAGCATAGTTATTGATAAAAACATCCGGGCGGGAATTCCGCCTATCTTTGAGCCGCCGTAGCGGCTAAACGCGGCGGAATTTCAAAAATCTAAAAATACACCCCCCTGATTTTGTTCATGAGGAACACGAATATGAAGTCAGATTTGACCTACCATTAAAACTGTGGCCTACAAAAAATGGGCAAAATATGTCCAAATCTGAACTTAAAACAGCTCCCCGCCAGAAACGGCGGGACTTTTTAATTTTTTTGAAAATGGTAATCTGGCTCATTTTTCATCCTCTACACGACCAGTAATGAAAAAAACCCGAATTCAGTAGGCCAATAATCATGTTTTTTCTTTGGCCTGGATTTACTCTTATTATTATTTTGCTCAAATATTAATGCTCATTATTTTATTCCTTTACTGTATAGTCTCAATTATCCTATTGGCTTCACTGGCTTCCAGAAATTTACTTTCAAAGAATGAAAAAAGATGAAATCCCACAGAAAGTTGCTACTGCTGGTATTTACTTTTCATTCATTGCCTTCGCATATCTTACCAGGTACGTTTTTCATGATTAATTTATCATTTACTTAAATTTGGAATATTTACGATTTACGATGTAAATAACTTAAAAAATTAAATCGCAACATTAATAACAATAATTATTAATTATTATAATTCTTATTGTTGTCAATATATGAAATATCAACAGATGTATAGTATAATTTCAAATGAAAGCTTCTCTAATTCCAATGTTTTGTAAATTTATTTTATGTTTTATGTAAAAAATTTTTGTTATTCATCAGTTTAACTAGAGTTGGAACAATTTTGTTGGTGCTCCATTTATTTCCTGAAGTGCTTCTAAATCTTGGAAAACTATTTCATTTTGCTGAAAAGGAATCTGCAAGTACTTGGTTATTCAGAGTTGGCAATGTTGTTTTTATTTTTGCACGATTTTTATCATTCATTTTTGCCGTTCTCACTTTTTGGTTTGGACTTGAACCATTTGCTACTCAAGCCTTAAGGTAAACTTAAAAATTAAAAACATTTAATGCAGCTACCGTTTTATTAGATCATTATTCATCATTTTACTAATAATGACTTATGGTTTGAGTTAAATTAAAATTATTATTATTATTACTATCGAAAACTAATTTAAATTCTTGTGTGTACACATTTTTATTTTATTTTCTATAGAATTCTAGGATTGGTTCTTGTGGGTGGTCTTCAATCGTATCTTCTCTTCCAATTTTCCATCTTTCATGTAAAAAGACTCAGGTCTTCCGTGAGTACGACCGCTTCTAATCTCAAGTCTCCAAAAAAGACCAAGAAATCTGCTAATCGTGACAAAGATGTTTCAGATCTTCCGGAAGTTGATCAAAATATCCGTAAACAAGCACAGAGTAAAAAATTGAAGCAAAAGTAAATAAGGTCAGATCATACTAAAAACAAACCTAAAAACAATAGCAAGTTGAGTTCAATATACATATATATACAAAATAGATTGTTATTATGGAATTATTACCCTTAAAAATCAATTAACGACCCCAAAAGCTCACATAAAACGGACTTGACTCTTACAAGTACCTCTTGATACATAACCATTACAATTATAGGAGAAATATATTATACTACCATAATATACATACTGAAATATATAAACTATAATTACATGGGAAGAAATTTACCAAGAAAAATACTGTTACTACCTACCATTTCAACTACGACTACATTGCCAATATAATACATATTACTACCTATAATATTATATGAAACTTGAACGGACGCAAATATTATCAAAAACTACTGCTCTATAATATATATATTTACATACTATGTACTATATACTCATAAAAATTCATTAAGTAAGGTCATAATTAATTCTTATTATGTATCATCATATAATATATTGTATCATATTCTACATGTTACATATTATACAAATTTTGGTGTAAAAAATACTATAATTAAGGAGGAAAGATTGAATACAACATGTTTAAAGTTGATTCTTTTTGAAAGGGAAAAGATTATATATTTACTGTGGGGTGATAGGAAGTATATATGTACATGTGATATGCACGATGACTGACAGTTTTATGAGCGGAAATTGAATTCTTGTCTTTGACAAGTAATGTTAAACAGTTTTTACTCTGTACATTATTAATTTCAATACTATAAAATATATTATCTATCTAATAATATTATTATTTATCTATTTTAAATTTAAACATGCTTTTGCTCATATTAGTTTTGTAAAATGTTTGAAGTGTTATATGTTATAGCATCAACATGACACTATTCTTGCCCAAAATAATCGTTGTCTAAAGAAAAATAGTGGTTTTGCACAATATTTTATGGATTTTGTACTGGGCACTCAAAAGTAAGTTACAATGTTAATAATTAGAATATGTTCTATATGTTATGCATATATTTATATTTACAATAGGTTTATTTCTAACATTGTTGTTGTTGATTATTTATTAATTGTCAAAAAGTTAGGCAAATTATATTGTATTCAGTCTATTTCGAATGATTCAAGGTGAATTTGTGGTTTGGTGTTTTTTGACCCACAGTATTGAATCGGATTAAGCTTTTAAAAATAAACAATTTTTTTTGAAGTTCATGGTAATGTAAAACATCTATATATCTATATAAAACATAGTATTAATGCAGTTGTGCTTTTAGTTACTGCAAAGGTTATTCTATCTTCTATCTAAAATGTATTATATATTATTATTATTATATCTGTGTGCATGTATGTATGCATGAAGGTCTTAGACTATACCTTAAAAAGAAAAGAAAAAGATGCTCTATATTTTTTACACTGTTACGAACGAAGATCGGGAGAAATGAAATGGTAAAGTGATGAAATATAATATTCTGTAAAATTCCAAAGATTTAGCAGTAACGTTTTAGATAAGAACACTAAAGGTTAAAGGATAATAATTAATAATAATAATAATGATTATTATTATTACTACTACTACTACTACTACTACTATTATTATAGCATAGATACTGGAATAGTGGATATTTATGTGTGTGTACCAATAGCTATTACTTATTTCATAACAATTTTACTACTGTACCAGAGTAATAATAGTTATTATTTATTATTATTACTGTTATGGATTGTACATATACTACAATCATACAATGAGTTTTTTGTGCACAATACAATTTTGGGATTACAAATAATATAACATATATAATATGGAATGAAAAATGAAAATCAGATTATCGTGTTTATGTAGTAGAATACAAAACGTATTGTCTTTGTGGATAAATGAATATTGAATGAAAATGTATAATATTTATCAAAGTCTGGTGAATCTAAAATACGATATGACCAATCTGTTTACACTTATTTACTATTTTTGTCTCACAAGTAAAATATTTTGGTATATTTTAGTATGAACAATTTTAATCAGAATAACACTAAATTATATATATTTGTTTCAAAACATAATGGTCAACATTAATTCATCGGAAGTCCTTTTATTATATATCATAAAATACTACATATTATCCCTTTCATATATGCTGTATTCTATTGTCCGCGTATCTTGCATGTTGTACATTATACATCAAACACCGACTTGTTGTTTGTACAAAATATATAATCTGCAGAGTCCTTAGATTTTTAGAGCAAATCTTACGATACTATATTACCATACTATTTAATTTACTATTTTTGTATTTAAATGAAGCATTATTCTTGACCCATACTCATTTTACGATTTAGGGTGGCGCAAAACATTAAAAGTACTGGGATCTTTCAGGCCGTGGGCTCTATAGTTAATAGTTACCTTAAAAAAAATTTAAGTAAGTAGTAAGTTGGGACCTTTTCAACTTTCATAGAAATCGATGCAAGTTTAGATAGTGCTAAGTGCTGAACGAGGTTAAAGGTCAAGACTGATTTGAAACATGAGAGAAGTGTTTCCTCCATGCTTGACCTGATGGTACATACATAACGTTTGTCTCCAATTTTTGTTTACCCGTGTTTTCAAGATCTTGTTGAAAACATTTTACAAAACACCTAATAGACATATTATGCATAAATATAAGTACATGGCTGTATTCATCATTGTATGCTTTTACACACAAAAACACTCGTGTAACATATACAACATTACAAGGAATTGCGTGGCAACTTTTTACAAAGTACAACAACTACCTATTAGCAATTATCAGAGAAGTTACAAGTACAAAAAAAAAGATGCCTGTACACTGTACACCTTAGAGTATATTATATCACTGCAGGCCTTGAAGTTCAAGGTGTTTATAAAAAGGCTAACAATTTTAGTCCAGAACAGTATAGTACATGTGCATTGTTGCTGTTAAGTACATGTATAAGGATGAACGTTTGCATTTTTTGACCATTAGTTTTGGAGATGTAAATCAATGTATCAATGTATTAGTAAAGTACGCAGTTTTACCCCGTGTTCCCTTATTAGTCCGTTATGAAAGGTTTCGTTCTTTATCTTATCAAGCCAACAAAGACTCAAAGATAAAATGGACTAACTATATTATGGATTATTATTGGAGATGAATATATATGTATCGAATTCGATACTCCTAAAGTACAAAATACTGAATTACATCTACTAGTAGTACTTACCACTATGCATATATGCTACATATGTTCCAGTACACAAAAAATAACATATATATAAATAATAATATACATAGTGCAGCATATCAGTTATTAGCTATTATAGTATTGAAAATTGAAAATATATATTATGGATGGTATATGGTATATACAAAGTACAAAAACAGCATGGAACATGAAACTTCACTTTCACTTTCAAGTGTGTTGGTAGTTGGTAGATATTATTTTCATATTATCTATCTAGTCTTTATTGAATTACCTCTATCTAAACTGTAAAATAGACCTATAGACACTATATTTACTTTGATTAATCATAATAATAATTATTATGATAATAAAAACCCAGTACAAAAATATCATAAGAATAATTGTAAGTAGCGTACTACGTAAGTACTTACGATATGTTCCATGTTCTATACGTAACACATAACGCCAATATTTTCAATCTTACGTTGGCAGTAATATCTCATACAATTAATAATTAGTAATTAGTATAGCAGTGAGCAGTTATCACACAAATTAAAAACTGAGATCTAAAAGTACTGATTATAAAAGTACTGATACTAAAAGTGCCTACCGTTAAAAACATATATATAGTGAGTGGGGAGGAAATATTTACATGGCTAAAAAACCGACATCAGTAACAAGAAGATCAAGTAAGTACTTCTTCTGGATTCATTATCACTGTTGAGCCCAGTAACTTTAGCTTTTTCGAATAAAACGCTTGATTAAATGTGTGAAAAACCAAACTACAGGGGCGCGCTTTTCCCCAAATTTCATTTGTTTTTTGTTCAGTGAAAATTCAAGAAAAGCACCAAGTCTCAAGACCCGACTCTGAACTCTAAAAATCGAGTTCTTGTTCGAGCGATGTACATAGTGCAAAATGTTGGAAATTATGGAAGTCAGTGCCCACAGTAGTGCACTGACTAAAACTGATTAGAGGTTCGAATTTCGGTTCGGTTGATGGAAGCTAATCGAAATATTAGGTCTAATATCTAATTAACCTTAGTTAGTAGGCTAACCAGAAACAAGTTTTTGGTTAACCTTTGGTCAGCAGCCATTTACCTAAATTTTTTAAAACCGCGAACCTGCTACATACATAATATATTATAGTATATACCTTTCAAAAAGTTCGGTTTGAACGTCGACATGGGAATAGAATAGAATAACTGGATGATCAGCCCAGTCCTATATACGCAGATTTCCAAAATGTGATGGCAAAATGAGTTCGCTGTTCACTGCATTCAGCTTTCACCTTTCACAGTGCGGTGTGAAAGTTTCAATTTTACCACAGCACAGCACAGTCATTTTTGGTTTTTGCTCGTGGACAGAAAGGATTTAATTTTCCATCTTCCTCATTCGGTTCTCGGTTCTATTTTGTATCATTACTCTCCTCTCTAAACTCTGAACCGTACGATAATTGCATTAACTATGCTTTCCAAAATTAAGTCACTTACAATGATTTCACTCCGGATCCCGGTTAAAACTATCGATGAGTTAGGTTTGCGGAGATTGGAAAAAAAGATTTTTGGTTCTGCGTATAAACATCTTGAAATGAATTACCTGTCAAGAAGCTGTTTTTCAAAGAGCAAAGGTTTCTGCAATCTCGCCATATCATTCAATAAACTTTGGTGTCACTCAACATTACGAGTTCCAGTTCAAACATTTTCAACGTCGGCTCAATTACAAACGAAAAAACGAGGTAATTTCGGATTAATCAGTTATATCGTTTATACATGAATATGTATGGAAGCGTCTACATTATGTAATGGTGGATGATGCTACAATGTGACACCACAACGTTATTCACTTCAAAAACTACGTATTCATTTGGTGATTATTTGTTAGCTCGGGCACTGAAACATATTTCTGTGCATTCGTGCTTACATTACATTATTATTTATTATTTTATTGCTTCCTTGCAAGCCATTCTGTCATCTTTGATCTCAAACAATGTGATTTTGTACTACAACTTCATCGGAAAAATATTTCAAACTACTGCCGATTTACCAGACTTGTTTTGCACATGCCTTACTACTTTAGTATTATGTAGTCAGCTGTATTTAATACTTAAACTGTAAGTAACATATTAAACGATGTATAACACGTATGTTACTACTCCCTGTTCCTTTGACGCTTACCGTTTAATGTATTTTCCCTTTTTGCTTTAAAAAAATTTACAGCATTGACCTCAAATTAAGCGTTTTCCTCTTCCTCTTCATTTCAAGTACACAATTTGGTTCTGTTGTGTGATTTATTTGTAATTATGGACTTAATTTGACTGACTTTGCTCGGAATTCGAAATTAATCAAATTTCCCATGAAGTATATGTATGTCACATTATGGATTATGGAATCAATACACTAGAATGTACAAGTACAGTGGCAGTGTATATTTTTGCCATTAGTATAGTGCATTATTCGTTATTCATTCGTATATTATATCAGTGTTGTATTGATTACTGGAAAATTGTAGTCGATAATAGAATAATTATTACTGATTACAGATTACATGAGACTCTTTGAGACAGATTACAATACAACACTGGTATTACATATTAAATAATTTTGTTTTAAAAAATTTCGTGACAGACCCCAAATTAACAAGGATCTTAGTCTCTAAATCTCAGAAACCTTTATCAGTTGCTGAATTTCAAAATGTTTGCTCACATCAATCCATCATTGGTCTTTTGATATCGGTATGATTTCGGTATAATATATTATTATCATAATAATTATATCATATCATATCAAGTACATTGTACAAAAAATTCAAAATCATTATTGTATTGTTTTTTTAATTCATCTTTACAAGCAATGGTAGAAAGAGTAAATTCATTACGCAACTATAATGATCATAACTCATCATAATATTCTGTTGTAGAGTTTTAGCCTGCAAAAACCTTTTTAAGTCTTTTTTTTGCTCTGCAGGTGGTTAAATTCCTTCTTCATACTATTGCCGCAGTGCTCAAAGTATTGTTTCATCTAATTAAGGCGTTAGCTGGGGAGAAGGGGCAGAAGTTTATTGGTGACGCGACAACAAAGGCAAAAAACCTTGAGAACAAAGCATTAAGAAATGATAATATTCGTAAAAATTTTGAAAAAACAAAAGCTGTTGTTCAGGAGCAAACCCCAATAGTGAGGGCAAAAATTGAGGATCAAATGCCTAGTATGCGTCGAAGCTTGGACGTATTCGAGAGACGCTTAGATTCAGAATTACCTGGACTGAAAGGTCTGACCTCTTTTTTAAACTTACAATGTCACAATACATAAAATATTGTATGTGTACAACATTCACATGCTGAAATGTGGCTAATTCTACCCAAATACAAAATAAATTTATGAAACAGGGAAAGAGAAAGGACAAAAGTTCTTCGAATTAGTGACAGATTTGGGCAAGTAACACATATTCATACATATATATTTATTTTCCTGTACTTATAAAATTACTCTGGTATTTATTGTAGATATTCATTTGATGCTAAAATAAAGACGTTTTTCTTTCTCTCTCTACTTCTAGTAAAATCTCACAAAGTCTATCAATGTGTGGCAATTTTCGTCATTGTGTTGATTACCTGGAAAATTGTTAAGCTACTATCATATTTCTGGAGTTAGCATACCGTATAGATTAGGAAACAATAATGATTGAACGATTGGATTGTTGGTTTTAAGTTTCAACTTCAATAGCTTTTTTTTGTTACATGTACTTAAATAATCCCAATAATTTTATACATTATTTGAACAAGAAAATTACATAGGATAATCCTTCATAATTCTAATCATTTGTGTGCTTTTGTACTGTGTCTTTTCCTCCAGTCATATGAATAAACTTTTTTGTTTTACGCTACTTGGTTTTACTTTGGTTTCGTAACTTTTACTTCAATACTTATTGACTTTTAAATTCAACAACCAAAAAGCTGTCAGTATAATTAAAAGAGTCTAGTTAGGAATAATCAATAATGAGTAAACTTGCATCTTGCATAATATGTAAAAACCTTCATCACATATCAAATCGTCAATCGTCACCCTGCTCATGAATCTAGTAGCTATTGCTTTCTGTTTCTCTGCTTGACCTAAAGGTCAAACGACTCAACGGATTGACTTGGGGTTTTCACATTATGCATACCATTTTTTACGGTGCATCGGTGTGATTTAACAGCAGTGTCAAACGCGGTTTTTGATGGTTAGATTTTACAGCGTCAGTGCATCAAAACAGAGGGGCGAATTGTAAATTTTCCAAATCAAGTCAATCCGTTGATCCTTCAAAAATATTGTACTAAAGGAAAGATGGGTTTCAGACATAATTTTCAACCAGAACCCATTTTGTGTGGTCTGCAGTCACACGGGATAATTTGCATAAAACTGCACATGACTTTCGTATTACAAAGTGCTCTTACGGTTTAATGCAAAATGTGGTTAAATTGAATAACAATGGAATGTATAATAAATAATGGATTGTGTGCGTATTGGATGTGTGTATATTAGATACAAAATATTCCATGAAACAAATTTGAAAAGAGAGATACTATCCAAAAGATTTGAGCATGCGAATACAACATAGAATGTAAGGTAAACGGTTTCCTTCAAGGTGTCATAATACATTATTATGTATGACACTTAAATACATATAATCCACATAATATTTGTTATTCACAATTCACAATCATGATGCAACATGAGAAATCAAAACTTGAAGACAAACCTGCTTTTGAGTAAACAAGAAAAGTTGATGCGAGGAGTTTTAAGATACAATGCATACTGCCTACAATACATACTTGCACACAGTTCGCAAAACGTGTATTTCTAAAATCCTATAAACATGCTATGGCAAAGCAAGGGTGAATTCTACATGTTACACATTACATGAATATGATACAAACATACCTACCTGTATGATGTACGTATTGTCTAGTTTGCAATTGCAAATTGCAATTGTACATACAATCACTTTATGTACACCCGTAAGTTTTAATTTGTCCAGTACAGTAGTCTCTTTTAAATGCAATACTTTGTAAGTATGGGAATTTAACAATCAATGAGACAGTGAAATTTTTTGAAAAGGCAAAACAAGAGATCCTCTCGTGCCCTAAGGCCTGAGAGGACAAGTTTACTGTGTGTAAAGTTTTATAACATAACGTGATCCAATATTTATTGCACCAAGCAATTCATTTTGCAATATACCTGTAACAATTTATGAAAAGTAAAAAATGAAAGGCACATCTGTAGTCTGTGAATGCGAATGGTAATGATTCTAAATTCTAAATCAGAATTTTTGATTCAGACTTGTACACTACCATGTGTGTACAGCAATCAACATTGTGGACACTATTGCATTTCATTGAAGAATAGTCAACTATAATAATTACATATTGACAGTACATATTGCAGGCACCAATAAGCATTTACATTTTACTTTTTGGTTGCCATTGTCAATGTCTCAATCACTTGCTCTTTGCTTATTCTTTATTCTATACTCCATACTCTGTTGTATATGCTGTACGCTGTTATGTAGTTTTTTGAACACAGCATAATAGAATATATAATATTATAACATCATGTGGACTGTGGACTCCACATTGCATTGTGGAGCATTGAACTTGTAACTCATAGTTTACTCAAAAGTGCAAATTACATTGCGAAAATTAATTTAAATACTGTAGTAATGTCTTGTATGCTGATTATAAGGCAGCCCACGCATTGTATGTCACTTGTAGCTCGTAACTTGTAACATATTCATCATTATGCCGCAATCCCTTTCAAAAATCTCCAAAACAATGAAAAGCGCTAATGAGAATTTTCCATTCATTTTTTGGCTTTCTTCTATTTTTTCCAGTTGCCCAGACTCAAAAATATCAAGAGTATTCTAAAGATGAGTAACCGCGTTGCCTGAGTGGTCTTTAAAAAAACCATTAAATTTTTTTTTATATTACTCGCATACAGAACACATCTGTAACAGGATTATCTGGAAATATACATAATATTTTCTGATTCTCAATTCTCATACGTGGATGAATCAGGGAAGTTCTAACTGATGTAGAAATGCTGCAAAAATGATAAAAGATAGAGCCATAATCCACTATCCAGTTGTAGCCTTATCATATGAGAAATGAGAGACCAAAATTTAAGTAAGGTCGACTTTAGAAAACAGAAATACGTAATGTGTATGGATAGATAGATGCATGCGGCCATTATATTTTTAATTACTAAAAAAGCTTTCAATTCAAAATCGTACTAACTTTTCAAATAAACATATTCGAACATAGTATATACTTTAGTTAAGGGAAAAATCCATCGCTCTATTCATTATTCACACATTGTACAACTAAGGGGGAAAAGTATGACAAAAAGCCTCAACTTTGTGTGTATACCATATAAGTACATGTATAAACTGCGGTTAATAGATATACATATATATTATGGAGTATGGAGAAGTATAAATCCTGGAGCTACGTATGTTATTATAAAGTTATACAGCATCATGAATTCAAATAAATCGTAAATTTTTACCATACAAGTCGTGGATATTATACATTCTATGTATTTTCCTACTACGTACTGCCTGCACCGCTGTGTGAATTGTGAATATCAGAATTGTAAAGTTTGAATAGGTATATGATTTTGAGGTAGTTCAATCAACAAAAAACGATACATGCATATTACGTGTAATATTATATTGTATGTACGCACTATGTACTGTGTACTCTACTCATTAAATTGATATAAAAAAATATGGGTAGAAACGAGTATTCACTACCTGTATCTTATAATATGTAACATTTTCTGTATGTAATGTATATTATGTATACATACATGTATATATTAGGGCAGAAAATGCAGTCAACAGACGTAATTATTATACACTCGTACATATTTTTCTATCCTTTGATCACTAAATAAAAAGTAAATATATAAGAAAACAACATAATGCAGAATTCATGCTCGATTTTACGTATTATCCTCATATGAGGAGATACTGTTTATATAATATTGTATGCTATTCTTCTCTTCACTCGCTTTGTTTCTTATATTGTCATTAGTCATTAGCACATTTGCTACATCATGCATATTGTTATTATACTTATAGTATGTCTTGTGGTTGAATCTCAACAAGGCAGGTGTAGATAGCATAATATATTACGCATACACAGTATACAGCTGCAGGCTCTAGACAGTACAGTTTCTTATTTAGTGATATTCCAGGCACATGTTGAAACTGAAAACACGTAAAGATTCTCTACATGTTGGATTGTATACACTTTTCTTAGTCTGATGGGAGTCTTACTCTGACAGTCACTCTTCAGAGTTGAGACGCGGTGCAGGGCATTGTTGCTGTTTTTCATGTATTCAGTATTCAGTACATAGTACATACAAAAGTATCTTAAATGTGTAAACAATTCTCAAGTTAGTTGCTAACATAAGAAAATAAGTGACGATATTATTTTGCTCGGAAGTACAATAATGCTTAAACTTCTGATTAGTAGTCATCAACAGTTCGTCAATTTACTTAATTTCATTGTATCAAAACATTTCCTACGAAAAGTTTACAACTAGTGAAGTGGGAAAAGTGTCTAAAAATAAATAAATATATATTATTACAATTCATCTATTTCATCGTCTCCACACGATACAAAATAGCATTTTAACGTTGGATATTTCAGTTTTCAGTCCGTGCAGTTTGTGATATTATACATACACTTTTGAATATATTACGTATATCAACGTAAATTATATTCTTTACTGTATTTTTAACTAGTCATTCCAGCATTTTTATAGTTACAACAATAATAAATTACATGTAGGACATAAAATATAAAACACGTAGTGAAAAGTCCTCTTGCTTGCACATAAAACGAACGCATAAAATATACAACACAAGGGAAAATGCCGTCTAGTAATCCTCTATCGATTTTTTACGAAGCCCTCAATCCCACACCAACACCAGCTGATTTATTAAAAAAATCATCATCGCTTGAACAAGAGCCGGAATCAAAATCGACTGAACAAAATTCAAATCCTTCACAATCCTTCGTCCCAACAACTAATAATAAGGCTGATCTTGACAACAATTCCACTGAACTAGAAAAAAAGTCAAGTTCAAAAGGACAATTTCTTAGTAGTAAATGTGCATCGTCTAAAATTCAGATTGATTTATTTCCATTTTCAATAGACATGGACGTTGTAAAAGAAGTCCTATCAACAATTGGATTTACAATTTGGGGCATACTTGTTGCAATTTTTTTGACGTTTGTGCCAAGGAGTTATAGGTTCAAAAATGTCAAAGATCAAGTCATTCTTGTAACTGGAGGCGGATCTGGTAAGGATTTTATCTTGAGTTGTGCTTAAAGTATTTACTAATAAAAAATTCAGTAGGTTTTGTATTTATATTTTATACGGATATTAAATGTTAAAAACTAAAAATGTTAAAAACCGTATGTACATTGTACATTGTACATCCATATACCGTAAATAGTTAAACCATAGATACACGTCCGGAATCCAAATAGACGTGTGTGGATAATTATTTATGATTAGATTTTTTGGTTAATGAAATTGATTGAATATTAAAAGATTTTTTATTTAATGTCCTAGGGATCGGTAGAGGAGTTGCAAAAAAATTTGCTCTGAAGCACGGGGCTACTATTGTTATTTGGGACATCAGCAAGGCTGGTAAGAAAATTAATATCATTTTAGAGATGACAAATGACAATTATGCATAAACTTCAAACATGCACAAAATATTACATCTTTGCTTATTAGTTATATAAATTTTACGCGTAAATTGAATATTTTCCTAGCCTATGAATAGTGACTCTTGAACGGATACACCTTAAATGTTAAATGTAATGAATTATATTATGTTATATACAAGTTATACTAAATGTATAATGTATAATATTATATTATACTATAGGCATGCTATAAACTTCTCAATTGCATATTGAATACATTTAAACGTCCTTTTGTTTCTTGGCTTTTTGGCTGTAAAAGGAAAAACACATAATATACTTAACAAAGGAATTAATAATTTTACACACATGAACAACATATTCATGTATACGTGCGTCTTTCGCAAAATTAATTTTAGTTGTTTCTATTTTTTGAAATATGTTATAATGATGGGACATGGGACATGGTATACTCTCATTAGTACTACCGTTACGGTAGTTTATCGTCATTGTTGTGTTCTAATTTTTCCATCAGCCGTTGTCCGACATACATAAATAACGTCACATATTTTACATATTATATATTGTAATGAATTGCATAAAACTGCGAAGGTATGCATTAAGTATGTACAATGTACACGGCCATCTACAAGACGGGCAAACTAGATTATGTCCGTGCTTGTTTGTTTACAAAAAAAAAGAAAAGAAAAAAATGCAAACTGAAAATCTTAAACGTCCCATTTCTTTGTAAGCAATTAGTATATCCATTCATAATATGTGATCCGAATGTCATTATACTGTGACATTGATTATGTGACTGTAGATTATGTAGAATAACATAATATTATGCGGATATAAATATGAACATTAGAATCCTCTACATTTTCTTTTACCTTTCGTTAGTGACTTTTATATACCGGACAAACGAAAAAATTCATATACCGAATAACATGTACAATATCAGAAAATATTTTTTTGTTGACTTCCTATAATATCACACACGTATTGTGTGCTGTTAATTTTTACTCTTTTCTCATTAAACTTTTATAGGAGCTGACGAAACAGTTCGGCAAATAAAAGAAGGAGGTGGAAAAGCTTACAGCTATCACGTGGATGTTTCAAATAAGACCAAGATTTATGAAACGGCAGACAAAGTAATTTCCAAAGAGCAAAAAAACTTGATATTATTATGAAACATATTAAAGTCTACTAGTAGTTTTGATGTTTTTAATTTACAACCTCGGAAAATCAATGAAATCACGGAATTCTGATTTTTTTTCTCATTGCATATTAAACTCATCGTGTGTATTCTTGTTCTTGATGTATGATGTGTAAATAACATTTTGATGCTTTCGCTATAATAATATATTGACTTGTACTTATTCTATGCTATAATCTATGGCTCTAGGTAATTTCTGATTTGGGCCCGGTTGACATTTTAATTAATAATGCCGGTATTGTCTCAGGGGCGCCGTTTTTGGAAACACCTGATGAAAAAATTATTCAGTCATTCAGCGTGAATTCTCTAGCTCTCTTCTGGGTAAGGAACATTTTTATATTTTTCTCATGGAAATTTTTATGCTTGTATATTATATTTATGTATATACTGTTATATACAAAATTTCTTCATAACTCTCCCATTATGAATGTACAGTCTAGGGGCATATGTTATAAGACATCTGAACTCTTCTACAGTGTGGATCGACTTTTTCGCTCGTATATTAGCACGCTGACTCTTAATC